>JAVSCE010003014.1:0-75866 GCA_032199065.1 Smutsia gigantea
ATGTCAGCCAGCATCACGGGCGGCTCCCGGCACCGCGTCACCGCCCTTGGGGAGCGCCCTCCCGGCCCCCTGTCCCGCCCCTGCGCCCCGGCCAGGGTGCTCTGCAGGCCCCGCCTTCTCCCCAAAGCCTCACAACCAGCCCAGCTGCTTAACAATCACCCTTTCTTCTGAGCGTCACACTGCTGACTGCTAAGGACCTTTGGTCTACATGAGCCCATTTTCATTGGAAAAACGTGGTCACCCTACACCTAGCCTTGATACCTTATGCTGTCGCTTACTTTCATGTATATGTCCCACATGTCATCATGAGCTCCTTGAGGGCAGCGCTTATGTCACTGTTGTTTGTTTGTTTTGGTCCCATTATGTCTCCAGACAGCACGTAGTAGGTTCCCGAGAATGTCTGTTGGAAGGGTTTATGCTGATGGCCCTGCTTCCTTTTCTGCCGCCCTTTCGGACCTCCTGGAGACCTCTACGTGCTGCCCTTAACTTACCGTCTGGATTGCCCAGGGCCGAAACACCCCAGTGGACACCAGAAACAAGGATCCGTCATTTCACAACCATTTCCAAGAGGCTAGGATGACTAGACTGTATTTCTAATGAAGGAATTTCCCAGCTGAGAGCATCAGGCATTTCAACACAGAAGGAGACCAGAAGGCAGGGAAGGCAGCAGAGGAGTCCAGGGGGGCAGGGCCGGGCTCTGTGTCTATCAGGGAACTGGGAACCGAACCGTGGGAGCGTTTCCTGTTTAGCCAATGATCTGTGGACCAGGTTTCTAAAAGGGCTTTGTGCCACTTTCTCTGTTTTTGAAACGGAAACAACCATTTGTTTCTCTCTTCATGATTAGTAAGGATAGCAGCACGACCAAATGAGATGATTGAACTGCTTTGCTCTGTGAGTCTGATGACCTGTCATTAGCCCTTTGCAAAATTATTTCTGGAAGGATACAGAAATAACTGATGTAAAGGATACTGGCTTCTCAAAGACTTTCTTTTTTATATTGTTGTCAATTTAGAAGTCAAGGCTTCAGTTCTTCGGGAATAAAAGGGCTAGGCCATGAATCAATCATGATTCATTTCAAAGGTTTAAAGTATATACAGAAAGGCTTTATACAAAAGCTCCTCATTCCTTAAAGGTTGAAACTTGTTTTCTAACTTCTGGTCTCCAGTTTTTTACCCACTAGTGGTAAGGAGTCTTCTGTGTCCCATGATAGCCCAGGGCAGTTTGAGGACAGGTTCAACATTTGCTCCCCAAAGAAGCAAAGAGCTATAATTTATCTTGAGAAACTACCACTCTATGGAGAAAAATGAAAGAGGGTAAGATTTCCTGATGGGTTCTAATTGCTATGTTAATTCTCTGGATCATTCAGGAAAACAAGCCCAGAGCTGAATCGTCTAGATTATCTGTAATCATCTGAATCTGAATTTGCTTATTTTACAGATAAATCAGCCAGCTCTTCATTTTCCCCTTGGTTGTTCAAAACTAGCTGGGAGTGTTTAGAGCAACGTATCTAACACCTCATCTTTCCTCCCTGATAGTGGAGAGGCCAGGCTCTGACCTCAGCTCAGATTTGGGTGGTGGGAGCAAAGTCAGGCATTAAGAGGGGGGCAGAATGACCCGGTGTGCAGATGGAGATATTTATACAATGAAATATTATTCACTCACACAAAAAAATGAAATCTTGCCATTTGTGACAACATGGGTGGACTTTGAGGGCATTATGCTAAGTACCATAAATCAGACAGGACAGACAAATAGCATTTGGTCTCACTTACATGTGGAATCTAAAAAAAAAAAACTCATAGATTCAGAGAACAGACTGACTGGCGGTTGCCAGAGGCAGAGGGTCAAGAGGTATGAACTTCTAGTTATAAAATAAATAAGTCTTGGTGCATGGTGACTATAGTTAATAATGCTGTATTACATATTTGAAAGTCGCTGAGAGATCTTTAAAAAGTTCTCATCACAAGAAAACATTTTTCTGTAACTATATAGGATGACAGATATGACTAGATTTGGGGTGGTGATCATTCCCCAATGTATGCAGATATTAAATCATGCCATACAACTGAAACTAACATCATGTGGTATGTCAGTTACACCTCAATTACTTTTTAAAGTTAAAAAAGAGATTACCACTGATCTCATAATTGTTTAGTCCCTCTGGATAATTTCCAGTCCTCATTTCACTTGACCTCTTTGTAGTACAGAAGACCACTGACTGTTTCCTTCTTGAAATGATCTCCTTGCTTAGCTTCTTGAGGGACAATACAAACAGAGAAATGCTAAGAACATAGGCTCTGGAGCTAGACTGTCTAGTTGTGAATCCTGGCTCCAAACCTTACTAGCTCTGTAACCTGAATCGAGATGATTTAAGCTTTCTCTGCCTGCTTTTCATCGTCTTCATAATGGAGCTAATAATAGTGCCTACCTCACAGAGCTGTGTAAGATGTAATGAATAAATACAGGTAAAATACCTAAAATAGCATTGGTATATAGTAAATAGTATGTGTTTGCTGTGATTCATTTATTCATGCTTTGCTTCATCTCTGAATTCCTGGTTTGACCCCAGTTGTCTTTGCAGGTGCCTCCTCTTTTTTCCCAGTTTTCCCAGGTTTTTGTTCCCGACCATTCTCTGCTAGTCTCCTTCTCACTCTGGACACTTTTCAAAGTAAGGGCAATTGCATCTTAATTTCAGATTGAAAGAGCATTTGCATGTTATTCTCCTGAGCCTTATCAGCCACCCTGACCTCTTTCTGGGAGACCCAGCTGCACATTTGTTAACTGATCACCTAATAGCTGTACCCACAGGTTCCCGTGGACACCTCAGATGCATTAGTCAAAAAGTGAATTAATTCCCTTCTCACCTCCAGCCTGCCAAGCCTTCCCATATTTCCAGAGCTGATGGGGACACCTAGGAATCTGGGCAGGGTGCTCTTCCTGGTTATTTCAATAGAAGAGGATGTTGCAATGTTAAGCTGGGGCAGAAGGAAGGGCCACAGGTGCTGTTCAGGCTGTTTGAGTGGCAGGAATACCCACTCCTGATGGACCTTAGGAAGGGCTTTGGAACAAGACGTGTGCATCTGCAAGACGAGTTTTGAGATGCTCAGAGAAAGAGCCTATTGCTGTCTGGAACGGGGAGCCTTACTCTCTCCCCCCCACCCCCCCACCCCCCATGTGGCTCACTCTCCTCTGCAGCCAGCGGGAGAATCCAGGCAGAGGAAGGACTTGACTGGGAGGGCAGATCAAGGGTTTGCAATTTACTACACACATGAGAAGACTTGATTTTTTTTTTAGGAAGAAGTGGCCCATTCTAGAAAATGGGAAGGAACTAAAGACAATCAGGAGGGAAAAGGATTAAAATAGAGAGGAACTGTGGGGAGAAAGAAGCAGGGTTCCCTTAGGAGTGGTGGGCATTTCAACCAGGGACACTGAAGATCTGAGCAGGGAAGCCCTGTGCTCTTAGGGCCTGAATGGGGCTTATGGAAATGGGTCATGAGCACAAAGCCTGTTTTTCTACCCTCTGACCCTATATGGTTTGGATTTGTCAGTGGTGGCTTTGTGTAAAGAACTATTTAATCATTCTTTAGAGTTTAGTGCTTATTTAGGAAGCAATTCTCCAAAACACTGAGAATCTGGAGTAAGGGGGGCTGGCTCCCTCTCTCCGCATTCCCTGCAGCAGGGCTGTGTTTACCACGCCAAGAAGCAGATAATGCGGCTTCAGCTGTCAAGGCGCTCATCTGCATGAACCCTGGCCAGGGCCCTTCCAGATGCAGCACATGCATCTGGTCAAATGTTTTTATAAAATTTGAACAAGAAAGATGTTTTTACATTCTTTTTCTATGAAGCCCTCTGCACTCCCCACTCCTGTAAAATTACAGAAGCTTTAAGCTACATAAACCCTGAGTCCGACTCCCTCCTCTTGCCCCAAACCAGCAGATTTGAAAACACCTCTAATATGGGCCATAGAAATAACAAATTGCCTAGAGAAACAATAACATTAATTGCTAAGAGTAGTTCCCTTCCGTGAGAATGACTTACAGGTACATCTCTTCGTGACAAAGACAAAAAACAAAACACCTGCTTATTCCATGGGGTATCCCATGATACTGGTTAGTGGTGCCACTTTCGACCTATCTCCCTCAAAGGCCCTCTTCTGCACTCCACCCCGTCCACCCGTTTGGTGAGTCTTGTCAGTGGTGGCTGAGAAGTACCCGAGACGTCTGCTCCCGGCGCCGCCTCCACTGAGCTGGCATGATTGTGGCTAGTGCCCGTGCTCACCGTTTCCCTGGTGCCACTGTGTTGCCAGGTCATCTTCTTGCTTTCAGAATCAATACCTTGGTACTCCGTTCTCAAATATGATCTCTTTCTCTAATATGATCTTTCCAGGAGAAACATCAAATTATATTACTTTTTTGCTTAAAAATGTGACTTCCATTATCCACAGGTCAACCTCACTGGCTGCTCTTCTAAAGGGAGCTGTGCTTCAGCTAATCCCAGGATGTCACAGGTACGTGTAGATGACACGGATACTATTGCGTACAATGATGCTTAAGCAAGCAGCACCATGGTAGCTTGCCTTTCACAGACATCATGAATTACAGACCTGGTGCACGGGTGCCAAGTATTAAAGCTTTTACATCAGAGGAAAATGAATGTTCTCACTGTTTTATTCGCATAGATGCATTTACCAAAACCTCCCTGCAAGGTATGCAAGACAGCCTAAGAGACATATGTCACATGACTGCTCAAATTAAATTGTTTGTAACATTAAGAGATAATGGCTGAGAACTGTCAGTATCTAATAAAGAAAGATGTGAATCCTCAGTTTTGGGATCACAAAAAGTCCTAAGGTGGTTAAATAAAAATCCACAGAGACACATGGTTGTATAATGCAACACATTATTGACAAAGAAAAGATGTCCAAGAGAATTGAAGGAAAAAAAGAATTATACACAAGGATGAAAATTAGACTACCTGCAAACATCTCAACAACAGCAAAGGAAGCCACACTGCAGTGGAACAATTTCCAAGCTGCTGCAAAGAAGTCAACCTAAAATTCTATATCCAGATAATTACTATTGGAGTGTGAGGGTGAAGGAAAGTTCTTTACTTTCTCAAACAAAAATAGAATCTATCACTCCATGAACCTCACTGAAAAATCTGTTATTAAGGAATGTCCATAAGGCCAAAGGGAAATAATCCCAGAATGAAGATCTCCAGTGCACAAATGCATGGTGAGCAGACAGTGGTAAACAATGGGGTTAGTCTAAAGAAATGTTGTTTTATAAAAACAACAGTAGTAATTAGAATAATAATTAATTTGGGAGAATAAAACAATGTGGAGATGAGATCTTGAACAACATAGGATGTTAGATGGGAAAGATGATCCTAGTTCATAGATTCTAAGGCGCCAATATTCAGAATCCTAAATATACGTGTTACCCTTAGATTTTGTTATGTAAAATATGTATGTTGAAATTTATATGTTAATTGTCAGTTATGTTGAAACTGTAAGTACTAAAATAAAAGAAATAAGATGTATGTCTCCAAACAGTAGAAGGGGAAGAGGAAATAATGTACCCTCAACCAACTCAAAATAAAACATAAAAGTAGGGTTTCCATGCTGCAATCCTCAAAAGGAAAAGTCTAAGAATAAAGACAACTCAAAAGTAAAATGGGCAGAAGATATGAATAGGCAAGGCACAGGAGAAATTCACTTAACATGAAACAAAAATGTTCAAACTCACTTGTAATTGGAGAAATGCAAATTGTAACCAATATGACCTAGTATTTTTCCACATAGCAGATCAGGAAAAAATGTGCAAAGTCTGATGATGTCCAGCTCTGGTATGAATGTGGGGCAGGGGAAACTCAAACACTGCTAGTGCGAGCTTAAAGTGGCACGCTTTTGAGAGCAATATACAAATACCTATATAGGTTGAAGATGTGCATTATTACAATCCTCAGCACCTCAGCAACTCTCACATATGTGCCTGAGCAAATAGGTACAAGAATATTTATTCTAGCACCATTTGCAAAAGCAAACAATTAAAAACTACCTAAATATCCACTGATTGTAAAATGGATAAATAAATTGTGGTCTATCCGTACAAAAGAATGCTGTTATACAACAATCAAAATGAATGAACTTGGGCTGTGTGTCAACATGGGTAAATCTCCACACTGATTGAAAGATGGTATGATATCATTAATATAAAATTTAGAAACATATGTCAGTACTGCATTTTATCTATTACACATTCATATGTAATAAATTTATAAAAAGATTCAAGGAAAAAACATTTGGTGTGTAATGGTGCATACTTGGGAGGCAGAGGGTGAGGAGTGGGGTAGGGAAGAGTATACAGAACGTTTTAACTCCATCTGCAACATTTTATTTTTAAAAAATTGAAGCAAATATAGCAAAATATTCAGATTTGACAAAGATCGGTGGTCAGTGCTTATTTTTTGTAATTTTGTGAGAGCCTGAAAAATTTTTAAATTAAAAAATTTAAACATAGTGAAACCCATTCTGCCTCATATATACCTTCAATTACTTGCATTAGTTACTTAATATCATACCTATGTATTGCATGATGCTAAAAATAACATTCTAGCATTTTGAACTTGAGTAAGGATGTCGTATGTACATTGATTTAATAACAGCATATTCTAGTTGTAACACAGCAAATGAAGAAATCATTTAAAATCAAGCAGTGGTTTCTCAAATTGCTACACTAGGGTGAGAGTGAAGAGCGGTATCTAATGAAAATGAGGGAAGGATGAGGGAGAAAGTGAAATAGGCTAAGGGTGGAGTATAGGGACAGAGAGAGGAACACTGCCATGGAAACAAGAGAGGCAGGAATTGGAGGAAAAAGGAAAATAATTAAAAATAATACGTGGCCAAAACCAACAATAAAGGGAGTAAATTGAAAACTAGTAGAGTGGGTCATTCTTCATGTAATTATAGAAGCTATTTTAAAAGGCAGACATAGATGCTAAACGTGATTTAATGTGACATAGGCCATAGAGTTTTATAGTTACCAATGTCTTCTTCCACATCCTTGTTCCAAAATGAGGAAAGCAAGTCCCAGTTAAGTGCATTGGCCTGTGGTTAAGTGAAGGGCTGGACACAGAACTCCTCCCCTGAGGACCCCTGGATGCAGGGACCTTTCTAGTTCAGGGGCATTCCTGATATCAGTCATCTGGGGCTCCTCAGCCCGGAGAGGGAGCGAGAGGGGGCCAAGGGGGAGTCATCTGCAGTAGAGAAAAGCACAGAGGCCTCACCCAGGGCAGGAGAACTCCAAATCACGGTGGCGGTGCGGTGACATAAACAGCGAGTTGCCCTTTTATCCCTTCATGGTCTTCCTCCTATGTCTTTAAGCCTTTTTTAAAAAGGCTCACAGGACATGCCTCTTCTGCCGAAGGAAATTTAATAGACAAATAATATAGGGAATTAAATGTGGGGAGTGGAGAACCATTGTCTGAATCCATTCTTACACTATTTTTTTTTCTGCTTTTCCAGAAGACCATTCTCTGTAATACCTTCTTAAAACCCAGTAGAGAAAGTACCCGAGAGGTACATCTTCTCTAATTAAGCCCTAAAATAAGATGATAACCCACAAAGGAGGAGCTCCACTGTGATTGCTGGCATTTCCTCTTTCTTTTTTCTTTTTTTAAGTGAATTGTATCAAATTTAAACAGTAAACCGTGGTTTTTAATGGTTGGTTGATTTTCTAGTTAGGAGGTGGTTAAAGGCTTTAAGACAGAAGATGAAAGTAAGAAAACAAGTCAAAACCAAAGGGTTCAAGCGATACACTGAGCTCAAAGTTCGTTGGACTGTAAAAGCACATTATTATCTAATGAAATGTAGGTGCTAAAATAATATCTGATGTTTCTGGATGAACTTCACTGACAGCTCTAGGAAACTTACTAGCTGGTGACACACTGGAGCATTAAGAAGCCAAGAAGGCTCATGAAAAGCCTGCTTCCCCAGAGTGGTGCTGCGGCGAGGACGCCATCCTGCCCAACGCGTGCCATTTAAACCTCCTTCTGCTGCGATTTATAACGTGGCTGGAACATGGTGTTCATCATATAACTTTGTGTCAGGGGACTTTTTTTTTTAACAAATTCTGAAAACAACACACACTAAGTAAAACAAACCCCACGTTTTATGTAGAGCCTGATTTTTTTCCCTCCATAAGTTGTGTTCTCACTTTTTATTTTAAGACTTTTTGGGAAACAGATGCAATTAGGAAAGCGGGTGTTTCAGTAAGGCCTTTGATAAATCACTCTTGGCAAGCGTTTGCTACATAATGCAGTCTTAGTTCCATTTGGAGTCTAGAAAGAGCTAAGACATTTGCTTAGAAGAAGCGTGGTAATTTGTTTTCTTTTAGAGAATTTTCCTCTAAGAGAAAGTACTTGGGATCCTACGGAGTTGGTTAAAAAAATAACTAGTAGTGAAAAACACATAAAGCTGTTCTAAGCTACCATAATCAATGTATTTTTTAAAAAAGAACAGCAAAACAAGTTTTTTTAAGTTCCATGCAATTGCAAGCAGCCGCGCAAGTGTCACAGAACTCAAGGACTGAACAAGGGCCTTGAGGGCACCTGGCCCATCTTCCTCCAGGCAGGACTGTCCCCTTCATTGTTTTTTCAGCATTTTGTCCGGTACCCTTGGAATGTCTGAGGCAACACAATACAGTCCTTTGAACTACAGTGGTTTTCCTGGCATTTCATCAACTGGAGCGATGCTGAGTGGAAATGATTTTTCTAAACTGAATGCTATTCCTAGTCTTCATTAGGAGATTTTAAATTAAGGGAGTGATACTCTTTTTTTAATGTTGGAATTCTGTTTGGGGATGGGTGTTGGCATGGTCTGCACCTTTCAGACTAAGCGTGAGTTCAGACATTGACTGTAATTACTTATTTTGTTTCAGAAGAGGTAGTTCTGTGTAGAGTCATGCTATCATGAGGTCCTAGTATAACTCCTAATATTTTTAGGTGCTTTCTCAAACACAATTATTCCATGGAATGATAAACTATCCACTTAGGTGATCAGTTGGAAGTGTCTGGTGGAAAATAGTTTACTGAAGGAGAGAAATTACCTCAAGACACAAAACATATTATAGCTGATGGAGCTCAGAGAATATTTGCCAAGAAATCTAGTTTAAAAAATGTAAGACCAACTGAAATGCCTCGTATTTGTGTGAGTGACAGGAATGAATTAACACATTGAAAATCTGATTATTCCGCACATTACAAATGCACCCTCTGTCTTTTATAACCATGGCTCTCTCTGGGGTCACATGCCGCCATGTGTGAGGACGCTCTAAGCAGCCTATGGAGAGTCCCCCTTGGTAAAGAACGGAGGCCGGGGGGGGGGGTTCTAAGTAGAACGGATGGTTCTAGGAGCAATTTCACCACAACAAATGCACATTTCTTGAAAAGCAATACAAATAGGCTTTACTTCTGTATTTTCAGTTGTTCCTCCTATCTGTCAGCAAATTTTCCTCTGGACCAAAGACACTTAGGGCTTGTGGGTTCATTCTTTGAATTCTGTTCATCAATAAAAACCAAGTATCTAATCTATTTAAGACCACTGTGTTTATATTGTAGCTAACTTCAAACATTCCCTAAGCTATACATTAAATAGTTCTTCCCCAAACTATCCTTTGAAACCCTGTGGTGCCCACCTACAGTGGGCACAAAATGGGTGAACATTTTAGGAGGATTGGGAGGAGGGCTGTGGAGTATCTGTCACATATAAACATGACCCATGGAAGTGAACGTTTTTTAGAGGGGTAATGTGTCATCATCAAGGCTGCTTCCTTCTTACCAAAAATAGAGAATCGTTTATACAATCCTTCCCATTACTCTCTAATTGGGAGGAGAAAAGGAGAGAGAGAGAATGGGAAGGGGGAGAAGGATAAGGCCAGGAAGGCAGAGAGGGGAGGTTGAGAGGAAAGAGTGTGGCGAGGGAGCCGGAGGGTCGGCACAGGGAGGCCATTTGCTGTGACATTGGTGACGGATGGATCACAGCCCAGGGGCATCTCCGGGAATTCTTTTCTGACTCCTCTCCCCAATCATTATCATATCTTCTTTACCCAGAACTATCACACATTTCTGAGGGGCAGGAATCCAGGAGCAGTTGGGCTGAGTCACTGCAGCTCAGCGCCCCATGAGGCTGTTGGCTTCTTCTCAAGGCTTATCAGGGCCTGGAGGATCTGCTTCCAAGAGGGCTCACTCCCATGCCGGTTGGCAGGTGGCCTCAGTTCTTCACCGAGTGGGCCTCTCCATAAGCTACTTGTGCACCCTGACAACATGGCAGCAGGATTTCCCCAGAACAAGTGATCCAGGAGAGAGCAAGCAGAAACCTGCATGCTTTTTATGACCTCGTCTCCAATGACTAGGTTATGGGTACTGCCCCTTGTGCTTTCTTCCTGTTCTTCATAGAGTGCAGTCTCTTTATTCCAGCCCACACTCAAGGGAAGAGGAATCAAGCTCTATCATTTGAGGGGGATATCAAATAATTTGTGGACATATTTTAAATGACCACATCACTTACCCTCCCTGGGCTGGCAAGGGGTCCTACTCTCTGTTCCCTGTGTGTTAGGGTAGCATATTGCATCTTCATTGGTTGTCAGTCTGTACCAATGTTTTATCCAACTGATGACAATAATTACTAGTAGGAACAATCCACATGACATTAAACAAGACAATGGCCCAGACTGCATACAGTAAAAGTTGTAATAGATAAAAGGCTGCTTGGAGAATCACACCTTTTTGACAAAATTAGAGGTGTAACAGTGTGACTCAAGAATATTGAACTTGTTAACAATAATGGCCACAAAAGAAAACCTATGATAGCAGTTTGCTGTTAGAATTTGATGTGGACAAAACGTCTTACAAAAAAAAAAATCTTGGTTGTAAATTTACATAGAAAAGGCTAATCATCATAAAAATAATCTCAGTAAAATAGCAAAATAAAAATTTAAAAACTGGGAATAGTTTAACTGCAGAGTAGAGAAAATCAAAGAATTCAGTGAGCCTAATTGTGCTCACCGCAAAAACTTTATCCCCATGGCCAACGTTGTTGGCATAATTATGAGCAAAATGCTTATGTTAGTACGTAGACTGAATTGTTCTTGAGATGAAAATAGTGGAGTTTCAATAGCTCTGCAAACAAAACACCTGTGACAATTCATCTATTAATTCATATATGCATTTATATAAACTTTTAGGTGGGGTGGTAGTGGAAGAATGGCTTTTTTAAGTTTAACATCTAAGGCAAAAACTGGAAAAGAAAAGATTGATAGAGTTGACTATAGAAAAACTAATACATCAAAAAATGCTATAATTAACATGAAAAGACAAATGATAAATTTGGAAACATGTATTTGATAGACAAATATATTTAATATACATCTCTCATGAATTAGTAAGAGAGGATATACACCCTAATAAACAGGAAACTAGTCTTATAAGAGAAAAAAAGCAAATTAAATTTTGAAGAGGAGCTTACTATCATTAGTTATCAATTAAAGCAATACAAATTTAAAGAAACAATCTGTCCTCTCACACATTGCTGGTATGCATGAAAATTGGTGCACCTTCTCTGAAGGGTGGGACAGCATGTGTATCAACAGGCTTACAAAAATGACTGGCAATTCACATTAAAAAATTTATCCATATCAAAGAATAATTAGCAAGGGAGGCAAAGGTGTATGTCCATGGGTATTCCTCACAGCGCTATTCATAAAGACAGAAGTATCGAGATAACAAAATATCCTACAACAGAGGCTTGGTTAAAAATAAGAAAATACATCCATACAATGAAATTATATTATGCTTCAAACTGATGTTTTAGATGAATATTTATTGATATTAAAAAGGCTATTAATAGTACTATTATGTGAAAGAAACAAGTTATAAGTGGGATGTACAATATGATCTCATTTGGGTACAAAATGAATGGAGTGATATGGAAAGCACATCTATAGATGGCGAAATCATAGGTGTTTATTCCTTCCATTTGCCTTTCTGTATTGTCTAAATTAAAGAAATGAATATGGCTTGCTTTAATCATGAGAAAAAAATTGTGAGTTTTAAATATAAAAAATACACTCAATTGCAATTGGAAGAACTTTTCTAATTTTTTAATAGTATTGATGTAAGCTGCCTTAAGTTATTTATACTGTTTTCACTCTTGCAATGAAAAAAATAATAACACACCTTTTTTTCCCCCCAGGGCTTGAGACTTAGCATTTCATTATTTTTCCTCCTCAGAGTCTTCATGTAGAAATTGGGGGCACTGGGCTCTAATATCTATGATTTCTGGTTGCAGTGCTTAGGGAAATACTAAATGAAACTGCTCTGAGTAGGTGGCAACTCAAGAGTCAAAACTGCCCTGTGTCCTACATGGGAATTTGATTGATTGATTGATTAATTGGCATATAGTTAATATACAATGTTATATTGGTTTCAGGTGTACAACATAGTGATTCAACAATTATCTACATTATTAAAATAACATACTTAAAAGAAAGTGCTGGCTAAGATTTGGGAACAGGCTGTAGCTACAGTATCACCTCCTTCCAATCCCATCCCTGCATCTCTGTTCCCTTTGCCTACTCCCACCTTCACTCTACAAAGCTAACTAACTAGCTAAGTGGCCCACGGAAAGTAAACAATAACATTAATTTGAAGTGAAATAAAAAGTTAAATGACTTACAGGTATCTGATCTGCCTGACCCAACTTCCCTATGTGAATGTTAATGTGGATGTACAAGATTCAGTGAGGAGATAATGGTTTTTATTTGCACATAACCAGGTGGTTCTTAGCATTTCCTATTTTATTTACAAACAAATAAAAATATCATAATTTTATTTACAAATGGTTTTTATTATTCTAAATTGTGGTTGTTATTATTCTGAATTGTGTCTACAAATGTAATGTAACAAAGTGTTTCAAAATACAGTAAGAAATAGGGTTAGGTAGACTTTCAACGGATTTGTAAAAGCACTAGAGTATTTCCTTTATTTTGGAACTGTGAGGACTGTCTCAGCACATTTTTAGCCCACTAGGCCATTTGCTGCTTTTCTTTCCTTTCCAATTCCACTTTTCATTCTGAATAACCTAAAAGTAATGTGTTCCTCACATGGCAAAAATAACATTCTAAGTTAATCTAAGTTCCATAAAGAATATCATTTTGGATGCTACCAACTTTTGCCTTTTCCGATTCTCAGCACCAAGCCATAATTTTCCTCTTCAAGTTTTATCCAGAAATTAAACAGGAAGTTACATTTCTCTGATTTAGAAAATTAGGAGGAAGATGGGTAACAGATGAGAAAGCTACATCGGAAAGGAAGCCACCATATTTTGTTTTAGTTAATCAAAATCATATATCCAAAACCCTCCAAGTAGCTGGACCAGAAGATCAAACATGAGAAGGAAGTGCGAGTATTTTTCCAGCTGTCTATCAGTCATAATGAAAGGAACAACCGTGTCTCAGACCTGGTGCTAGTTCAAAGTCTACTTAGAAAGAGGTCCACAAGATTTTTTTTTATTAAGGTATTATTGATATACACTCTTATGAAGGTTTCACATGGAAAAACAATGTGGTTACTACATTTACCCATATTATCAAGTCCCCCCCCATACCCCAATGCAGTCAGATGTCCATCAGTGTAGTAAGATGCCTCAGATTCACTGTTTGCCTTCTCTGTGCTACACTGTTTTCCCCCTGACCCCCCCACACCATGTGTACTAAACATAATACTCCTCAATCCCCTTCTCCCGCCCTCCCCACCCACCCACACGCCCCCCCCCTTTGTAACCAGTAGGCCTTTCTTGGAGTCTGTGAGTCTGCTGCTGTTTTGTTCCTTCAATTTGCTGCGTTGTTATACTCCACAAATGAGGGAAATCATTTGGCACTTCTCTTTCTCCTCCTGGCTTATTTCACTGAGCATAATATCCTCCAGCTCCATCCATGCTGTTGCAAATGGTAGGATTTGTTTTCTTCTTATGGCTGAATAACATTCCATTGTGTATATGTACCACATCTTCTTTATCCATTCACCTACTGATGGACACTTAGGTTGCTTCCATTTCTTGGCTATTATAAATAGTGCTGTGATAAACATAGGGGTGCATCTGTCTTTTTCAAACTGGGCTGCTTCAGTCTTAGGGTAAATTCCTAGGAGTGGAATTCCTGGGTCAAATGGTATTTCTATTTTGAGTTTTTTGAGGAACCTCCATATTGCTTTCCACGATGGTTGAACTAATTTGCAGTCCCACCAGCAGTGTAGGAGGGTTCCCTTTTCTCCACATCCTCGCCAACATTTGTTGTTGTTTGTGTTTTGGATGTTGGCCATCCTCACTGGTGTGAGGTGATATCTCATTATAGTTTTAATCTGCATTTCTCTGATGATTAGTGATGTGGAGCATCTTTTCATGTGCCTGTTGGCCATCTGAATTTCTTCTTTGGAGAACTGTCTCTTCATATCCTCTGCCCATTTTTTAATTGGGATATTTGCTTTTTGGGTGTTGAGGCATGTAAGTTATTTATACATTTTGGATGTTAACCTCTTGTCAGATATGTCATTTATGAATATATTCTCCCATACTGTAGGATGCCTTTCTGTTCTGTTGATGGTGTCCTTTGCCATACAGAAACTTTTGAGTTTGATGTAGTCCCAAGAGTTCCTTTTTGCTTTTGTTTCCCTTGCTCGAGGAGATGCGTTCAGGAAGAAGTTGCTCATGCTTATATTCAGGAGATTTTTGCCTATGTTGTCTTCTAAAAGTTTTATGGTTTCATGACTTACATTCAGGTCCTTGATCCATGAGTTTACTTTTGTGTATTGGGTTAAACAATACTTCAGTTTCATTCCCTTGCATGTAGCTGTCCAGTTTTGCCAACACCAGCTGTGGAATAGGCTGTCATTTCCCCATTGTAAGTCCATGGCTCCTTTATCATATATTAATTGACCATATATGGTTGGGTTTATATCAGGGCTCTCTAGTCTGTTCCATTGGTCTATGGGTCTGTTCTTGTGCAAGTACCAAATTGTCTTGAGTATTGTGGCTTTGTAGTAGAGCTTGAAGTGTGGAGCATAATCCCCCCAGCTTTATTCTTCCTTCTCAGGATTGCTTTGGCTATTCGGGGTCTTTTGTGGTTCCATATGAATTTTAAAATGATTTGCTCTTGTTCACTGAAGAATACTGTTGGTATTTTGATAGAAATTGCATTAAATCTGTAGATTGCTTTAGGCAGGATGGCCATTTTGACAATATTAATTCTTCCTATCCGTGAGCACGGGATGTGTTTCCATTTATTGGTATCTTCTTTAATTTCTCTCAAGAGTGTCTTGTAGTTTTCAAAGTATAGGTCTTTCCCTTCCTTGGTTAGGTGTTTTATTCTTTTTGGTGCAATTGTGAATGGAATTGTTTTCCTGATTTCTCTTTCTGCTAGTTAATTGTTAGTATATAGGAATGCCACAGATTTCTGCATATTAATTTTGTATCCTGCAACTTTCCTGAATTCAGATATTAGATCTAGTAGTTTTGGAATGGATTCTTCACGGTTATTTATATACAATATCATGTCATCTGCAAACAGGGACCGTTTAACTTCTTCCTTGCCAATCTGGATGTCTTTTATTTCTTTGTGTTTTCTGATTGCTGTGGCTAGTACCTCCAATACTATGCTGAATAGAAGTGGGGAGAGTGGGCATCCTTGTCTTGGTCCCGATCGTAAAGGAAAAGCTTTCAACTTCTCGCTGTTAAGTACAATGTTGGCTGTGGGTTTGTCATATATGGCCTTTATTATGTTGAGGTACTTGCCCTCTATACCCATTTTGTTGAGAGTTTTTATCATGAATGGATGTTGAATTTTGTCAAATGCTTTTTCAGCATCTACAGAGATGATCATGTGGTTTTTGTCCTTCTTTTTGTTGATGTGGTGGATGATGTTGATGGATTTTCCAATGTTGTATCATCCTTGCATCCCTGGAATAAATCATACTTGATCATGATGGATGATCTTTTTGATGTATTTTTGAATATGGTTTGCTAATATTCTGTTGAGTATTTTTGCATCTATGTTCATCAGGGATATTGGTCTGTAATTTTCTTTTTTTTGTGTTGTCTTTGCCTGGTTTTGGTATGGGAGTGATGCTGGCCTCATAGAATGAGTTTGGAAGTATTCCCTTTTCTACTACTCTTTGGAAAACTTTAAGGAGGGTGGGTATTAGGTCTTCACTAAATGTTTGATAAAATTCAGCGGTGAAGCCATCTGGTCCAGGAGTTTTGTTCTTAGGTAGGTTTTTGATTACCAGTTCAATTTTGTTGCTGGTAATTTGTCTGTTCATATTTTCTGTTTCTTTCTAGGTCAGCCTTGGAATGTTGTATTTTTCTAGAAAGTTGTCCATTTCTTCTAGGTTATCCAGTTTGTTAGCATATAATTTTTCATCGTATTCTCTAATAGTTCTTTGTATTTCTGTCATATCCACAGTGATTTTTCCTTTTTCATTTCTGATTCTGTTTATGTGAGTAGACTCTCTTTTTTTTTTTGATAAGTCTGGCTAGGGGTTTATCTATTTTGTTTATTTTCTCAAAGAACTAGCTCTTGCTTTCATTGATTCTTACTGTTGCTTTATCCTTCTCAATTTTATTTCTTTCTGCCCTCATCTTTATTATGTCCCTCCTTCTACTGACTTTGGGTGTCATTCGTTCTTCTTTTTCTAGTTTCGTTAATTGTGAGTTTAGACTGCTCATATGGGATTGTTCTTCTTTCCTGAGGTAGGCCTGTATTGCAATATACTTTCCTGTTAGCACGGCTTTTGCTGCATCCCACAGATTTTGTGGTGTTGAATTATTATTGTCATTTGTCTCTATATATTGCTTGATCTCTGTTTTTATTTGGTCATTGATCCATTGATTATTTACAAGCATGTTGTGAAGCCTCCATGTGTTTGTGTGATTTTTCATTTTCTTTGCATAATTCATTTCTAGTTTCATATCTTTGTTGTCTGAGAAACTGGTTGGTACAATTTGAATCTTTTTGAATTTACCAAGCCTCTTTTTGTGGCCTAGGATATGATCTATTCTTGAAAATGTTCCATGTGCACTTGAGAAGAATGTGTATTCTGCTCCTTTTGGGTGTAGAGTTCTGTAGATGTCTGTTAGGTCCATCTGTTCTATTGTGTTGTTCAGTGTCTCTGTCTCCTTATTTTCTGTCTGGTTGATCTGTCCTTCAGAGTGAGTGGTGTGTTGAAGTCTCCT
This sequence comes from Smutsia gigantea, assembly GCA_032199065.1. Classification (NCBI taxonomy): domain Eukaryota; kingdom Metazoa; phylum Chordata; class Mammalia; order Pholidota; family Manidae; genus Smutsia; species Smutsia gigantea. The sequence goes on from JAVSCE010003014.1 coordinate 17,285, forward strand.
AGAATGAATGCATTGCATTCTATTTCCCCCTTTAATTCTGTTAGTATTTGTTTCACATATGTAGGTGCTACTGTGTTGGGTGCATAGATATTTATAATGGTCATATCTTCTTGTTGGACTGACCCTTTTATCATTACGTAATGTCCTTCTTTGTCTTTTGTGATTTTCTTTGTTTTGAAGTCTATTTTGTCTGATATAAGTACTGCAACACCTGCTTTTTTCTCCTTATTAGTTGCATGAAATGTCTTTTTCCATCCCTTCACTTTTAGTCTGTGTATGTCTTTGGGTTTAAAGTGAGTCTCTTGTAGGTAGCATATAGATGGGTCTTGTTTTTTTATCCATTCAGTGACTCTATGTCTTTTGATTGGTGCCTTCAGTCCATTTACATTTAGGGTGATTATAGATAGGTATGTACTTATTGGCATTGCAGGCTTCAGATTCGTGGTTACCAAAGGTTCAAGTCTAACTTCCTTACTATCTAAGAGTCTAACTTAACTCACTTAATATGCTATTACAAACACAATCTAAAGGTTCCTTTTTTTTTTCCTCCTCCTTTTTCTTCCTCCCCCATTCTTTATATAGTAGGTATCATATTCAGTACTGTTTGTCTATCCCTTAATGACTTTTGGGATAGTTAATTTAATTTTGCATTTGCTTAGTAAGTAGCTGTTCTACTTTCTTTACTGTGGTTTTATTACCTCTGGTGACAGCTATTAAACCTTAGGAACACTTCCATCTATAGCAGTCCCTCAAAAATACACTGTAGAGGTGGTTTGTGGGAGGTAAATTCTCTCAGCTTTTGCTTATCTGAGAATTGTTTAATCCCTCCTTCAAATTTAAATGATAATCTTGCCTGATAAAGTAATCTTGGTTCAAAGCCCTTCTGCTTCATTGCATTAAATACATCATGCCACTCCCTTCTGGCCTGTAAGGTTTCTGCTGAGAAGTCTGATGATAGCCTGGTGGGCTTTCCTTTGTATGTGATCTTATTTCTCTCTCTGGCTGCTTTTAATAGTCTGTCCTTATCCTTGATCTTTGCCATTTTAATTACTATATGTCTTGATGTTGTCTTCCTTGGGTCCCTTGTGTTGGGAGATCTGTGCACCTCCATGGCCTGAGAGACTATCTCCTTCCCCAGATTGGGGAAGTTTTCAGCAATCACCTTCTCAAAGACACTTTCTATCCCTTTTTCTCTCTCCTCTTCTTCTGGTACCCCTATAATGCGAATATTGTTCCGTTTGGATTGGTCACACAGTTCTCTCAATATCCTTTCATTCTTAGAGATTCTTTTTTCTCTCTGTGACTCAGGTTCTTCGTATTCCTCTTCTCTAGTTTCTATTTCATTTATCGTCTCCTCCACCATGTCCAATCTGTTTTTAATACTGTCCATTGTGCTCTTCAACGATTGGATCTCCGACCGGAGTTCATTCCTGAGTTCTTGAATATCTTTCCGTACCTCTATGAGCATGCTAATGATTTTATTTTGAACTCCCTGGTCAATATCATTTAAATCTTTCTCAGGAGTTGTATTCATAATTTTACTCTGGACCAGGTTCCTTTGGCGTTTCATATTTGTGTATGGCGCCCTCTAGTGCCCAGAAGCTCTACTCTCTGGAGCTGCTCAACCCCTGAAGCAATGTCAGGGATTGCAGGGTAGTGGTATTGGTGCCTGGGGGGAGGAAAGAGCTGTTTCCTGCTTCCCAGCTGCTATGCCTGTCTCCACTGCCTGAACCAGTGGGCCAAGCACATAGGTACAAGCCCCTGTGCTTTGCGTTTTCAGCTGCTGCAGACAGATCTCCCTCTGGCTGGCCCAACGCCAGGTTAGGGTTGCCCGGTTTGCGAGCCCGGTGTGGCTGGCCAGGAGAAAGGCGCAGTAGGCTGCCTATCACAGAAAGTGTTCTTGGAGCTGTGTAGGCAGTCAGGGAGCTGGAGCACCTGAAGATTGTGAAAGTTCCCAACCTGCTGGGCAGAGTGCACCCAGACAATTTTGTCTACCTGTCCTTTCTCCTGAGCAGTAAGCTCTGTGCAATCCTTGCCCCTTTAGCAGCTCTCTTGCTAAGGGCTTCTTTGTTAGGAAGTCTCTCAGACTGCCCGCCTTTCTTTTGTCCCCGAGCAGCTGGGTATGGATCCCTGCTTTCACAGGCAGCTGGAATCTTAGTCTCTCCAGGAATTCTGCCTGTCTTAGCTTTCCAACCCCATAATTACGAGAGTATCATGCAAGCACCATGAAATGTAGGTTTGTGCTCCCAGAGCAGATCTCCAGAGTTAGGTATTCAGCAGTCCCAGATCTCAACTCCCTCCCTGCTCCATTCTTCTTCCTCCACCAGCGAGCTGGGGTTGGGGAAGGGCTTGGATTCCGCTGGGCCACAGCTTTAGTACATTACCCTGTTCCGTGAGGTCTGTTCTTGTTTCCAGGTGTATGCAGTTTGGTGCAGTCCTCTTTCCTGTTGCTCTTTCAAGAGTAGGTGTATTAGTTATATTTTCGTATTATATGCTGTTTTAGGAGGAAGCTTCTGTCTCTCCTCTCATGCCACCATCTTTAATCTCAAGAAATTAGTTTTATGAAAAAAAAATCACCAGTTTTTTTCTGCATAAATTCTAATAAAACATAATAATAGACTAGTATTTAGGAACCACTGGGAACTACTTAGTATAGTATTAAGGAAATCAACTTTCCTTTTTTAACTCCTTTATAAGCTAGTTAAGTTATATTGCTCTGTTTCATGACCCTAGAATATGTGTTAATGTGTTTTGTTACCTAGAATGTTTTGTTACCAGTTAATTCACTGATTCTTTCATTCATTCAACAAACATTTCCTGTAGTCTAGTATATATTAGGTACTGATGGAAATTATTAAATAGATTAAGATTGTCTCTTCTCTTAGGGTACATGGAAAAAATTATAATTCAAGACAAAGCATACCATAAGAGGGCACAGATAGATCAGGGAATCAAGGGTGGGGCTGGAAAAGCTTCATGGAAGAGGAGGCGTTTGAGGTAGATATTGAATGAGAAGATTTCATAGCTCTGTGGAGGGCATATGGAGAAAATTTAATAGAATTACCCAAACCATTAAGCTTTAGAAAGGGTTAAACATGTTCAAGGTCCTCAGAGTGAATTGGCTTGATATGTGTAGGCAGTACCAGGGAAATATGAATGTCAAGATAGGCCACTTTGCCACGGATTTTCAAAGTCAAGGCAAGTGTTTAGACTACCTCAGGGAAGCCGGGTCTAGCCAACAAGCAGGTAAGTGGGGATGTAAAGATTCCTGAACTTGAAATCAGGAGCCACGACTTTGAGTGTCAACCCTACTCTTCCCATGAACCCTCGAGGAATCCTCTTAATCTCTCTGAGTATCCATTTTCCATAGTAAAATGGGATTAATACCTTTGTGACATGTTGTTTTATAATTAAATTAAATAAGATGCAGTCTGTGAAAGTTGTAGTACAGTATTTGACACAGACTCTGATATGTTTGCTGACTGGATATTTGTTGAATCATTAAAATTTAGGTTTAGAAAGATTATTTAAAAAGAGAGAAACTACGTGGGAGTAAATGAGAGGAAACGAGAAATTTGTGGGAATGGAAAGGAAAGACATTTGGACTTGGATGGAGGGGGCTGAGAAAGGAGGAGGGCTTAAGGATGATGGCACGTCTCAAGCCGAGAAGGGTGTCGTCAGCAGTGTTCGGAAGGCAGGGACCAGAGACCAGTGAGAGGAAAACGTGGTGAGTTTATTTTTGACCATGTTGACTTTGAAGTTCTGGGCTGTATCTGGGTGGAATTTCCCAGCAGGTTTTAGGAAGTCACTCAGGAGAGGAGTCAGAGGCTGAGATGCAGATTAGGCAGTGTCCTTGTGAGAGTGGAAGCCGTAAAGACTTCCAAGCAACGGGATACCAAGGAATGCAAAGGAAGGCGGGGAGTAGCTCTGCCACGGGGCAGGTCAGCAAACCAGGGAGGCGGAAGGGCAGCAGAGAGGAACTTTGGGAAGTAAGAGAGAGCCTGGTGTCTGTGGGAGGGCCACAGAACCTGGGAGGGAAGATAGTTTCAAGAACAAAGGGGAATTCAAAACTGCCACATGCCACAGAGGCCAAAGAAACAAGAGCATAAGCATCACAACAAGAAACTCATTAAAGACTTTTGTGAGAACAGATTCAGTAGTATGATGGGAGCAGAAGTCACATTGCCAGGAAATTGAAGAGGTTAGTTTAAACTATTTATTAATTTATATTTTGAGTAAGTGAAGATGCATATGATCAAAAGCTATCAAAGCATATAAAAAGAAGACTGTGTCTTTCTCCTTACTCCTCTAGTTTCTTGTGCATCCTTCCAGGAATACCCAGGGATATTCTGCAAATATATGTTTTTTAAATACCATGCTCAAACACACTGCTCTGTACCTTCCTTTTTTACTTGACCATATGACGTCTTAGTAGTGTCTCCATAAGATGCAGTAGATCCCCATGTGCACTGTAATTTATTTGGTTGGTCCCATCCTCTACTGGGACATGTGGGTTGTTTCCATCAAGAAGTTGATAAGGACAAAATCTTCCTGGTTGACTAGGTGACACTCTATAAACTCTAGAGCTTGATGACCTAAGTAGAAGATCTACTGTACTTACCAATGAACAGCGGCATCTGTCTCCCTCTCCCTGGAGTCCTTCCATTTGGGATCTAGTTGCTGACTTCACTGAGGATCCCATTTCCTGCACTGTCACCTTCCCTAGCCTTTCTGCACGGTCCCCTCATAAAGCTTCCTGGAAATAAAAGTCAGTCTAGCTCTAGAGTTTTAAGTCCTGAATGCTAGGCAGCTCACTGACTTGACCTTCAGTTAGGACCTGAAAGAGTCTATGGATGTCAGCCTCTCCCTGTAGACTTGCCATTGGAAGCAGCTCAGAAGTTGCCAAACTCCCCCCTCTTGTTTTACATCAGTGGAAACCAGCAAGCCGAGAAGTGACATGTTCTCCCTCAATTTGTGTGGCAGAACACTGGTGGACCCAGGGTCCTCCCCAGGCCAGTGCTCTTTTCTGTTACCTCCCAACATCCTTGTCTGCCTTTAATGTTACAAATGGTGGGAGCTGTGCCCATTATTGGAAACTCAGGGCTTTTGTTGTGAGTGGGGACCTAAGAAAGGAAAAATATCTTAGGGATCTGGAAAGATACAGTGTATACCTGGGAACCTGAGGGACGGGTTTCACTTTTTGGTTAGGACACTGACTCACAGTGTAACTCTGGGAAGTTATGTGGCCTCCCCGTGTTTCAGTTGGTCCAGACACAATTTGGCATTGCACCACACAGGCCTTGCTGGAACTGCTGTGAAGGCTGTGAGGTAATCCTCATAAAATTCTGTGAGCTATTCAGATGAAAGCCGCAACTGTGTCTAGAGTGACGGAGTGCCAGATATGCAGCACAGACTCTTCGGTCCCATACTGGTATATCAGACACTGCTACACTTCAGCCAGCTCAACAGCTTGACATCAGTTAACTAAGCATTTCCCACCCACCCTCGTGCCTCCCCCCCATTCCTAACTTGGTTGATTCACCATTTACTTATTCTAGTTCCTTGTGTTTCAAAATAACGTAAGGTCTTCACCCCTTTAGACCTCTGCACCTTGGTCTCTACATTTGCCAAATGAGGATAATAGGGCTGTGGTGAGGATTTAATAAATTAATGTATGTAGACCAGGGTCTGATACATAGGAGGTGCTAGTAAGTGTTAGCTACTATTAGTGTAATTGAAGTGGATGATAGTATATATATATATATGTATACACACACACACACACACACAAACACATTCAATATAAAAAAATATGAAGACAAGTAGTGCCTCCATAGCATCTTACTATGCTGATGGACAGTGACTGCAATGGGGTGTGTGGGGGGACTTGATAATATGGGTGAATGTTGTACCACAATGTTGCTCATGTGAAACCTTCATAAGATTTTATATCAGTGATACCTTAATAAAAAAATTTAATAAAATAAAAAAATAACTTGAGATCTTACTGTAGTACTCAATGACTTAGTGTTTGTTTCTGAGGGGAAACTGAAGATTTCTACAGGTGAAGTAACAAGGCCACCAGCCTATCGAGATAGGGGCATGACAATGGAGAGCTGGGCTGTCAGGCCCTAGGATCTCTAAATTTGCATTAAGAATTTGCTTCCTCAGCTGTCTTGTTCAACAATGCGTCCTCAGAACCCAGGTGCTCAATCAGTATTGAATGAATCAATGTTGAATGACTCAATAATGAATAAATTTATGAATGTATCCAAAGACAGAGAAATAGAGGATGGCCACAAGGAAGGAAGTCTGGTTGATACTGTGGATTTTCTAGGAAAAGGAGAGAAACTTTTAAAATAGAAGTATTATATATGTAGAGATAGTGTAACTGTTCCCTGATGGATAGAGATTCTAAACCCAGAGAGACAAAAGAGAGTGATAGCTTTGTAGTGGGACGAGCCAGCCCAAAGAATCACTGGGCTTTGTTTAGTTTTTAACAAAGTCAGGTATCTTAAGAAGGCAGTGGAGGGCATTTCTTTTGCACAGTGGTATTTTGCAGAGATTTCCACCTTTTAAAAGGGAGCATTTTAAAGGTGTTACAAAGAGTACCCTGTTAGAGTGTCTGTCTCCCTGAAAATGAATCCTTCCTCTTTGTCCTCAGGGTGTTTCTCTGGTACTAATACCCTCCTACTCCTATTATGACCCCAAGTTTTATCGCCTCTCTGAAAGTAAAAGCTGCTCTTCGTGGAGGCATTTTTTTCCCCATTCCTAAACACACTCCTCCCCCATCCAGATCATAGTAATGCTGTTGCCACTAAATGCATCACCACTGAATTAAAGGCCAAGTCAGAGCAGCTGTCTTTGTTGCCTTCTCTTCTTCATCATGTTTATTTAGGTTGAAATAGCTTTCAATGAAACTCAACAAGCATTTGCCCAGCACTCACTGTGTGCAAAGCACCATGCTAGATCACATAATACAACATCAAAGTTTGGTGTCATTCCTGGCCTCGAGAATCTTGTATTGGCTTACAGATTATTGTTCTGATTGGTGAGATGTTTCAGTATCTCTCTTCCACCTTTCCAGGCTGTAAATCTAGAATTCAGCTGAAGGTGAATTTGAGTTCACCGGTAGTCTCTAAGAAACTTTCCTGATCTCTCCACTGGATCTTCTCTCTGTACATCACATCTCTTTTAGCACTCGCTTCTTCCACACTGTATTATATTTATGTGCACGCCCACCTCTATAATTTGGGGAGGGAACAGGCACAGGGAAAGGAGTAGAGCCAAGAGCCTGTACTTGTTTTGGGGAGCGGACTTAGATATGAATCAACAGTGAAATTTTGGCCATGCAACTTAAATCTATGACCTTCAGTACTGCATTTAGAATTGGTAAATAGTAATGCTTATTTCACAGAATGGATGTGAGAGTTGTGGTAGTTATCACATGAACATGCTTTGCAAACTATTATCCATATGCTATTTTATTATTCTCTGAGTGATCTAGCAAAGGGCCTTGCCCATGAGAAATACTTTATTAGTATTCATTAAACTATTGAAGAATGACATCAACCACCCTGTGGTATATTATTCTTCTCACATTCTTTTCCTAGCCCACACTGTTAGTAAGGCTTATCTTGAGTGCCCCACTATGTATGTGCAGGGTGAAGTATTCGTAGGAATTAAACAGGATCAAAGGGACCTTATGCTGGTAGAGCTACCCTTTAGGTAGTCCAAAAACGCTTGCTCATGCTTCATATGCCTCGTTTCTATCTTAGGGGCAAGTCATACCAGGGAGGCCCTAGTAGTTAAAACATAGCCTTCTGATTTAGACAGTCCTGGCTTCAAATCTTCGGTCTGCCAGTTTACTAGTTGTGTGATATGGGCTAATTCTTAAATTTTTCTGAACTTTAGTTTTCTCATCTGTAAAATGAAGGTAACACAGGATTTTACAATGATTATAATGAGCTCACGTATTAAGATGAGATACAGGGAGTTAAATGAGCTCAATAAGCATTAAGTACGATGATATCCATCCTTAGTCCCTGAACATTACTGAGCACCTGTTGGGAAGGGAGCAGTACACAGGTGTCGGGGACACACCCTGTAGTCAGTGGGAAAGACAGGCGAGTAATTGATGATACAGTGTGGCAAGTGCTTTGACAGAAATAAGGGCAGGACGCTCTGGAAACAGTAGGGAGGCACCCATGCGCCAGCCCCGACTGGGAGGGTGTCAGAACAGTCAGGGAAGGCTTCCTGGAGGAAGTGGGAACTGTGAAGCGGCCGATGGCCGAGTAGCCAAGCGGACAGAGGGAGCACAATGAGCAAGGGCGCTGAGCTCTGGAAACGCAGGTCCCCTGGGGAGGGCGGACAGCGGCTCTGACAGAATGAAGCCAGAGGTTTGCAGGTGCCCGATGACAGTGGATGTCAGCTTGCTTTGCGGAAGAACTTACGCTTTACTTGGATGGGACGGGGAGGCACGGGTGGATGTACCCCCTCGCCTAGAGAGGACGTTTAAGTGGACAGCATCCAGCCAACGCAAAAGCATCTTGATGTGATGAAATCAACACAGCTTGGAGCTGCACCTTAACGCTGATTAAGCCCATGTACGACTTAACGCACTTCACCTCTGTAATTTCAGGCGCATCCTGCGATAACGCCCACCCTTCGGGTTACTGCGAGCTGTAAAGAGGGTTGCGCACGTCGAGTTCGCAGTAAAGTGCCTGTCGCATCGCAAGCAGTTGAGTCAATATCGGTCCTCTTGCTTAACCACGGCGTGGCTAGTCCGTGAAAGCTCCTGCAGGCCTCTCCCCCGTCCTTTCCTTTGCTCCGTCAGTTGCGTGAGCTGCTGCAGCCCGACGCCGGGGGAGCGGAGGATCCCACTCAGCCGAACGCGCCCTGTCCAAGGTAAAAGGCGGCCGCAGCGGCCTGGTGCGCAGGGCGCGAGCCGCGCATGTGCAGTGGGCCCGCGGCGGCGACCCGGCCGCGGGGCACTGGGCGCGGGGCGGAGGCGGGGCCGGAGGGCGCCGGGGCGCATGCTCAGTGCCCGCATCTGCTGTCTCCATCCCGTGCCGCAGCCGGAAAACCGCAGCGGCGGCGGCTGACGGGGAGAGACAGAGCCGGCGGAGAAAGGGGAGGAAATACGAGGGCAGAAGTGATACGGCGCGAGCCGAGAGGCTGGATTCACGGCCTCTCGCCGACCACCGCCGCGGCTGTCAGCAGGGAGGAAGCCCGGGCGGAGGCGGCGGCAGCGACGGCGGCGTGAGGGAGCGCGGCGCAGGGGCCGGGCCGTCGGCGGCCTGGGCGCCGCAGTGATTCTGACGTTTTCCTGGGCTCCGAACTCGGCGGCCCGGGCCGCGCCGCGCCGGGTGGGCCCCCCGCGCCCCGCGCGCCCCTCCGCCCACCGGGGCCTGTGGGGCTCCCGCGCCGGGGCCGGGCAGGGAGGCGGCCTCGCGATGGCGGGACACTTTCCACAACGTGACTGCTGCCCCCTGCGATTCCGGGCCCTCTTCAGCCCACCTCCCGGGCCCGGGGCTGACTGAACGCAGACAAAGGAGGCGGCCTGCTCGCACGCGCGCTCGCGGGGCGGGCGGCTCGGAGGGCGCCGGCGAGGGGCGGACGGCCGCTAAGTCGCGGCGCCGCCACATTCCCCGGCGCCCGGGGGGGAGGCGGCGCCCCGGCGGAGGCGGGCGGCTCGCGGCGCGCACAGCTGAGCGGCTCCCGCGCCGCCGCCCCGGCGGGCCTCGCCCCGGCCCTCCCAGGCCCCGCGGCGGCGAGGCCGCACCATGTGAAGGGCAGGCCGTCCGTCCGAGGCGCCGCCGGGGAAGATGGGGGATGCTGCAGACCCCAGGGAGATGAGGAAGACGTTCATTGTTCCAGCCATCAAGCCCTTTGATCACTACGATTTCTCCAGGGCCAAGATCGCCTGCAATCTGGCCTGGCTGGTGGCCAAGGCCTTTGGGACAGGTAGGTGGCGGCTCCCCGCCTCTCGTGCTCCGAAGGATGTGTACATCCCGATTTCTCGTCCCCGGCCCTCGGATCCCTCTCCATGCCTGTCTTCTCGTACGGGGCCAGGGAGGTGATAGGAGAGTAGGAAGGGAAGCCAGGAAGGAGAAATAAAGCAGGTTTGTTGGTCCCAAATAAGTGCCCTCGAATGGACTGGTGGGGTTTGGCAGATTTCTTTTATTGGAGAGCAAACGTGTTTTGTTTTTGTTCAGTGAGCTATTTTGTCAATGTTTTTACGTAGGGTGGTTTTAATTTGTGGTGTTCCCCTCAGCGTGCTGCATACGTTTTCCCCCTCAGTGATGATTGTGATTACACCACCAAGAAACTGGACTTGGTTTCTGTATTATTAGAAGAAGGTGGGTGGCACGTAGCACTGTATTGATTTTGACATTTGTAACGATGGCTGCTGTTCAGGCTCCACAGAATATAAGGTGGCCTATGTTGAAGTGGAATACTAATTTTTGTTGTTATTGTTTAGGCCGGTATCATTCTTCCATACACATTTCAGGCTCTGTTAAACCAGTTGTATATTTTGCTTGCTGATAGTAGGGTGTTATTTTCATTTCATATTGTCAGTGAGACAGACTCCTTTTTTTCCAAACGTGTTTTGTCTTCTTAAATTAAGAGAAACAAACACACCCTACTGTGGGAATTTTTTTTTAATAGAAGAGTTTTTGAGGGCATGTGCTGTTGACATAATTTGTATAGTGCAGTAGCAATTAAACTCTCTCTCCTGTTACCCAATCTTTGCAAAATAACAGGAAAAGGGCCTCCTGTTGTGATTCCTTAGCTGTTGCTTTAGGAGCCCATGTTGCGGAACACTCAAAAAATCAGAGAGCTTTTTCTCTGAAGATCCTGCTGGGGTAATGTCATCTAACTTTAAGAATGATTTTGTAAGATTTCTGTGTCCTAGCTAATAAATGCTGGATATGTAAGATATTGTTGAAAACTTACTTGGTATTTACAGACTTTAATCCAGCTGCTAAATATAAGGTTGTTTTTTTTTTTGGTGTTTTGCGGGGGAAGGATGGCTTATTTCCACTTTTAGAACTGTGAAAATATGTGGGTTAATAGCTTAATTCATTCTTAATGCTTAAACATACACAGCTGAATGTTTTCAGGGCTGCACATTTTAGTTAACTAGCAAATGGATCCCTGTGTTTGAAAAACTATTTGAGTTAGTTTTGAGGGAAACTTCATATTAACATGATTTTATGTTTATGACAATTCACTTTATTTAAATTCTCATGCTTTGATATGGAAGTGAAAAGGGGTTAAAGGTTTTAAAACTGGCATCAGGAATAAATATAACTTAAAGTCATTTTGAAACAATTTAAATTTTGAAGATTTCTTTGGAACTAAATGTGTAGAGTAACACATAGGAAGCACAACGTGTTACTGTATTTTTATTTTCTGGCACTACTGATCAGCAGTGAGAAAAATAGCTGTGTTTTGTTTTAACATAAGCAACATACTGAAATTAATATCCATTTGGAGGACAAATGAAAGCTATTTTAAGTATTTAGAAAAGATGGAAAGAGGGAATTATAGAGTGACCAGTGTGGAAAAGCAATGTGTGCAAAATGGAAGGCAGCAGGAATAACAAAAATATTTTCTTTCCTTCTGAAACTGAGGGGTACTTATAGTACAGACGTCAAAATGTTGCCCTGGATTCACAAAAGCTACTAACCAGAAAATGGCCTACTTTCTGGATATATGTCAGGCAGGTTTGCTAGATTCTGCACCACTTGAGGAACACATATTAAACATACTTGAAGAAAAGGGAAAGGGAGAAATTGAAGAAAAGAAATGAATGGACTCTGTTATCAGTGGAATCTGTTGTGTGCCAGGCACTGTGCTAGATGCTTTGCATTAAGTTGTATATTTGGAATTCATAGCAACTCTCTGATCTAGGTAGTGTGTTCCTCATTAAAAAAAAATGGAGATGCCAGTGCATAGAGAACTTAAACAATTTTCCTACTATAGCCCTTTTAGTAAGGGCAGAAATGAGTTTTAATTTGCTGCCTAACTCCAAAGGGTATGGCATTGGTGGGGGCAGGGCATCCCTGTTGTGTACCCAGTACTTCAAACACATTGCTTCATTTAATCCTATGGCAACCCTCTAAATAGATATTGTTCTCATTTTGCAGATGAGGGAAGTTTCAGAGATACTAATTTGCTTGAGATTAAACATCTGGCAAGTGGTGGCTTCTGCATGCCAACTCAGGTCTTGCTGACTCTGAAGTCTGCTCTTTACACCACTCTGCAGAGTAATCCTTTTATCTGCATGTGTGAAAAATGTGCACATAGTACATGTAGAAGGCTTTATGTATTTTTTTCTTTAAAGAGTGGGCAGATCTTAGCACACTCTCAGATGGTTTAGATGAGTATTGTTGGTACTTAGTTACATTTGCCTTGGCAACAGTTGGAATGGATAAAAAGATCATATTTAAAATGGAATGAAAAATTTAGAAGATTGTAAGAATGACATAGTAACAAGAAATTAATACATTATTAATATGTTTGTACATGTTATGCTTTAATCAATAGCCTTTCAAAGTATAAGTTTATATGGAGTGAATAGAAAAAAAGTAAGGTTTCCTTCTTTTTGGATGTAAATATTCTTGATTTGCAGTAGACACTGTTATGCAATAAATGTTAAGACAACATATTCCAAAGGTATTACCTAATGGCATTCAGTTAACATTCAAAAAATTTGCCCAACTTTAAGTTATGATTTGCTAAAACCACTTTAGCAATGACCTATGAAGTGTTCAGGCACTGATTTAATCCTTTTCTATGAGAAACTTTTAAACTTCTGACATAGTAAAAAGTAGTCAATTTTAGAACCATATGTTGGAAAAGTCATTTAAGATGATAGAAATCAATTATGGGCATAGAATGAAATTACTGAATGTAAAAAAATAAAGCACTAGCATTATAGTAACTAGAAAGCAGATGGAATATTTACTTAATTTGGTCTTGTGTCAGAGGCTTTGAATCATATTATTCTTCTCTACATTACAAAATATTCCAAATAACCCAAGTCTTAGTAATTTTTTTTTGTGGAAGAATGCAGATATGGTTTTGATGAAATGAAGAGTAAGTTTGTTTACATGAATTTTAATCAATAAACAGATACTCTAACTAAGCAAATTGCAGAAGAGAGGGAGTTAAACTATGCTGTCTCTCCTGTATTTGAACAACTTACTCTATTTAAGCAATAATATTGCTGAGTTTGTTTTAAATATTCCACTCCCTTAAATCTTTTAAGGAAAGTGGTGGGTGTAAAACCTCTTATGATGCTCTTTCTGAATTCTTGAATTTGGAGTTCTTAACATGGAATTTAAGACTCACTTCTAGTGTCAGTTTATCACTTCAACTTTATCAGCTATCATTCTCCCTTTCATATAGGAAATTATTTACTTCTATAAATACACACTGTTACATTTCTTTGTGTATTCCAACAGGGTTTGTTGTCAGAATCCTATATGAGGTCTGACTCTTAGGCATGTGCGAAGGTTGCGATGGCAGTGGTGGGAAGGTGTTGCAGGAGACCAGGAGTGGCATCATGAGAGCCTGAAGTGGGGTGGGAATGGTGATAAAGCTGCTAGTATTTATTGAGTACTTAACTGTGTGTCTTGTACTTTACATGTATTACCTTGTTTTAATGCTCATGACAGCCTTCCAAGGTAGAAACTGTTAATTATTCCAATTTTACTGATGAGGAAAATGAGGCCCACAGGTTTAGGGACTCATCCAAAGCCATCTAACTTAGGGATGTGGGGTCTGAACCTAGGGAGTGTGACTTCAGTCTATGCTGTTAACTGCTGTACTGTCTGGGGAGAAGTCAAGTTAATGGGAAAGAAGCAAAAGATAGAAGATACATTGCAGAGATGTAATCCCTAGTATTCGTAAATGACTGAAATAAGGGTGCATGGGAGTGGCTTAAATACAAAGGTAATGTATAAGAGGATGAGGTCACCTGAGGCTTTAAGGAGGATGAAGTTACCTGAGCTTTGAGATTTAGTGACTGGGAGGATAAATGGAGGTGTTATTGGCTGAGAGAGAGAGCAGCAAGCTGGAATGGAAAGTCAGCTTTGTTTTTGGAAACCTTGAATTTGCGTGTTGGCCAAATATCTGGGAAATCTAACACAGTAAGTAGCTATAAATGTAGGTATTGAGTATGATAGAGAAGTGAGGCTAGAAATGGCAATTTGGGAATTATCTGTATAAAGTGTAATGAGACGAGAGGGAGACAGAATCTGGGGTAGTGAACATTTAGAATGGTTTTGGTGGGGTAGGGGACATGCTGAGAAAAAGAAGGCAGAATTAGAGCAGAGAGTAAGGAAGAAAATTAAGACAGTGTAGTAATACTGAGGCCCTGGAAAGAAAATTTTCAAGGGGAGTGTCCTATTAACAGTGTCAAATGCTACAGGTTTTTAAACCATGCCTTTCATGTAAGAGTTTGTGCTCTAGTAGGGGAGATAGGATAAATGTGTAACTGTCGTAGTTCAGTAAGTATGTAAGGGCCATGTAATGGACCAGTGATACGTGGAAGGGCTGGGGGGCAGGAGAGGAGGAAAGGGGGCATTTTCAGTCTTAGTGATCTGTGAAGGAAGGCCTCTGCAATGGAGGTGGTAGACTAGCTCCTGAAGGGAGTCAGCCTGTATGGGAAATAGGCACTGTAGATGGAGGAAATGGCTTGTGCGCAGGTGCAGGAATGGAGTTTTGAAACCTAGGTAGTGTTAGTGAAACCACGACCAGTTGGATTGGAGGAGGTGTAGGTAATAAGGTAGTGGGAGACCTGACTTTAAAGATCAATGGGGATGGAATTGTTTTGAGAGCCAGGTAAGGAATTTGGTATTTACTTAGTAGATAAATAATCCTAAGCACATTGGATTTTAGAAAAATGCTATGACTAATTTGTTTGAACATGTACTTTTTGTTAAGTACAATTTTGAACATTTTACATGCATTATTTCTTTTAATTCTGAGAACAACCTTATTAAGTAGGTGTTATTTTCTTCTACAGTTCTAGAGCAGTTTCCCGACTGCAGAACGATGCTAGATGATTCCTTCCTATGGGGGCCAGTCCTGACATTTCAGGGTGCAGCAGCAATCCCTGGCCTCTCCCCACTGGCTGACTGTAGCAGTCCTCACCCCGACTTCCACCCAGATGTGACAACCAAAAACATCTCCAGACCTTGCCAAATGTCTGTATTAGTAGTGACAAGCTTGGTGCTTTAGCTAACAGTGTTTTCATTTATCACATTTAGCACTTTCCACCCTCTGCCTTACACAGTTTTTTGTTTTTTTAATAAACATTAACTCTTTATCAGTGTAACATTTTTTTATTAAGGTATCATTGATGTACAAGCTTATACTCAGGTTTCACAGAAGCAACATCGTGGTTACTACATTTCCCCCTATTATCAAGTCCCCGCCACATACCCCATTACAGTCACTGTCCATCAGTGTAATAAGATGCTGTAGAGTCACCACTTGTCTTCTCTGTGCTATATACTTCCTTCCCCATGCCCCGCTATATTATGTGCACTAATCATAATACCCCTTAAACCCCTTATCCCTCTCTTCCCACATACCCTCCCCAGCCCCTTTCCCTTTGGTAACTGTTAGTCCATTCTTGGGTTCTGTGAGTCTGCTGCTGTTCTGTTCTTCAGTTTTTGCTTTGTTGTCATACACCACAGATGAGTGAAATCATTTGGTACTTGTCTTTTTCGGCTTGGCTTATTTCACTGAGCATAATACCCTCCAGCTCCATAGATGTTGCTGCAAATGGTAGGATTTGTTTTCTTCTTATGGCTGAATAATATTCCATTGTGTAAATGTACCACATCTTCTTTATCCATTCATCTACTGATGGACACTTAGGTTGCTTCCATTTCTTGGCTATTGTAAATAGTGCTGCAATAAACATAGGGGTGCATCTGTCCTTTTCAAATTGGGCTGCTGCATTCTTAGGGTAAATTCCTAGGAGTGGAATTCCTGGGTCAAATGGTATTTCTATTTTGAGTTTTTTGAGGAACCTCCATACTGCTTTCCACAATGGTTGAACTAATTTGCAGTCCCACCAGCAGTGTAGGAGGGTTCCCTTTTCTCCACATCCTCGCCAACATTTGTTGTTGTTTGTGTTTTGGATGTTGGCCATCCTCACTGGTGTGAGGTGATATCTCATTGTGGTTTTAATCTGCATTTCTCTGATGATTAGCGATGTGGAGCATCTTTTCATGTGCCTGTTGGCCATCTGAATTTCTTCTTTGGAGAAGTGTCTATTCATGTCCTCTGCCCATTTCTTAATTGGATTATTTGCTTTCTGTTTGTTAAGGTGCATGAGTTCTTTATATATTTTGGATGTCAACCCTTTATCAGATACGTTTTTTATGAATATATTCTCCCATACTGTAGGATATCTTTTTGTTCTCCTGATGGTGTCCTTTGCTATACAGAAGCTTTTCAGCTTGATATAGTCCCACTTGTTCATTTTTGCTTTTGTTTCCCTTGCCCAGGAGATATGTTCATGAAGAAGTTGCTCATGTTTATGTCCAAGAGATTTTTGCCTATGTTTTTTTCTAAGAGTTTTATGGTTTCATGACTTACATTCAAGTCTTTGATCCAGCTTGAGTTTACTTTTGTGTATGGGGCTAGACAGTAGTCCAGTTTCATTCTCTTACATGTAGCTGTCCAGTTTTTCCAACACCAGCTGCTGAAGAGGCTGTCATCTCCCCATTGTATATCCAAGGCTCTTTTATCAAATATTAGTTGACTGTATATGTTTGGGTTAATGTTCGGATTTTCTATTCTGTTCCACTGGTCTGTGGGTCTGTTTTTGTGCCAATACCAAATTGTCTTGATTACTGTGGTTTTGTAGTAGAGCATGAAGTCAGGTAGCATAATTCCCCCTGTTTTATTCCTCCTTCTCAGGAGTGCTTTGGCTATTCGGGGTCTTTTGTGGTTCCATATGAATTTTAGAATTATTTTTTCCAGTTCATTGAAGAAAGCTGTTGGTAGTTTGATAGGGATTGCATTGAATCTGTAGATTGCTTTAGGTAGTATAGCCATTTTGACAATATTTATTCTTCCTAGCCAAGAGCATGGGATGCATTTCCATTTGTTAGTGTCCTCTTTAATTTCTCTTAGGAGTGTCTTGTAGTTTTCAGAGTACAGGTCTTTCACATCCTTCGTTAGGTTTATTCCTAGGTACTTAATTCTTTTTGATGCAATTGTGAATGGAATTGTTTTTCTGATTTCTCTTTCTGTTAGTTCATCGTTAGTGTATAGGAAAGCAACAGATTTCTGTGTGTTAATTTTGTATCCTGCAACTTTGCTGAATTCAGATATTAGTTCTAGTAGTTTTGGAATGGAGTCTTTAGGGTTTTTTATGTACAGTATCATGTCATCTGCAAATAGTGACAATTTGACTTCTTCTTTACCAATCTGGATGCCTTGTATGTCTTTGTTTTGTCTGATTGCTGTGGCTAGGACCTCCAGTACTATGTTGAATAACAGTGGAGAGAGTGGGCATCCCTGTCTTGTTCCCGATCTTAGATGAAAAGCTTTCAGTGTCTCGCCGTTAAGTATGATGTTAGCTGTGGGTTTGTCATATATAGCCTTTATGATGAGGTACTTGCCGTCTATACCCATTTTGTTGAGAGTTTTAATCATGAATGGATGCTGAATTTTGTCAAATGCTTTTTCAGCATCTATGGAGATGATCATGTGGTTTTTGTTCTTCTTTTTGTTGATGTGGTGGATGATGTTGATGGATTTTCGAATGTTGTACCATCCTTGCATCCCTGGGATGAATCCCACTTGATCATGGTGTATGATCCTCTTGATGTATTTTTGAATTCGGTTTGCTAATATTTTGTTGAGTATTTTTGCATCTACGTTCATCAGGGATATTGGTCTGTAATTTTCTTTTTTGGTGAGGTCTTTGCCCGGTTTTGGTATTAGAGTGATGCTGGCTTCATAGAATGAGTTTGGAAGTATTCCCCCCTCTTCTATTTTTTGGAAAACTTTAAGGAGAATGGGTGTTATTTCTTCTCTGTATGTGTGGTAGAATTCAGAGGTGAATCCATCAGGTCTGGGGGTTTTGTTCTTGGGTAGTTTTTTGATTACTGATTCAATTTCGTTGCTGGTTATTGGTCTGTTTAGTTTTTCTGTTTCTTGCTTGGTCAGTCTTGGAAGGTTGTATTTTTCTAAGAAGTTGTCCATTTCTTCTAGGCTTTCCAGCTTGGTAGCATATAGATTCTCATAATATTCTCTTATAATTCTTTATTTCTGTGGGGTCTGTCATTATTTTTCCTTTCTCACTTCTGATTCTGTTTATGTGTGTAGATTCTCTTTTTCTCTTAATGAGTCTGGCTAGGGGTTTATCTATTTTGTTTATTTTTTCAAAGAACCAGCTCTTGGTTTCATTGATTTTTTTCTATTGTTTTATTCTTCTCAATTTTATGTATTTCATTTCTGATCTTTATTATGTCCCTCCCTCTGGTGACTTTGGGCCTCATTTGTTCTTCTTTTTCCAATTTCAGTAATTGTGTCTTTATTCATTTGGGAGTGTTCTTCCTTCTTTAAATAGGCCTGGATTGCAATATACTTTCCTCTTAGAACTGCCTTTACTGCGTCCCACAGAAGTTGTGGCTTTGTGTTGTTATTGTCGTTAGTCTCTATATATTCTTTGATTTCTGTTTTGATTTGTTCGTTAACCCATTGATTAATTAGAATGTTGTTAAGTCTCCATGTATTTGGGAGCCTTTTTGATTTCTTTCTAAAATTTATTTCTAGTTTTATACCTTTGTGATCTGAGAAGTTGGTTGGTAGGATTTCAATCTTTTTGAATTTACTGAGGTTCTTTTTGTGGCCTAGTTTGTGGTCTATTCTCGAAAATGTTCCATATGCACTTGAGAAGAATGTGTATCCTGCTGCTTTTGGGTGCAGAGTTCTGTAGATGTCTGTTAGGTCCATCTGTTCTAGTGTGTTGTTCAGTGCCTCTGTGTCTTTACTTATTGTCTGTGTGGTTGATCTGTCCTTTGGAGTGAGTGGTGTTTTGAAGTCTCCTAAAATGAATGCATTGCTGTCTATTTCCTCCTTGAATTCTGTTAGTATTTGTTTCACATATGCTGGCGCTCCTGTGTTGGGTGCATATATATTTATAATGGTTATATCTTCTTGTTGGACTGACCCCTTTATCATTATGTAATGTCGTTCTTTATCTCTTGCTACTTTCTTCGTTTTGAAGTCTATTTTGTGTGATATAAGTACTGCCACACCTGCTTTTTTCTCTTTGTTGTTTGCATGAAATATCTTTTTCCATCCCTTCACTTTTTGTCTGTGTATATCTTTGGGTTTGAGGTGAGTCTCTTGTAAGCAGCATATAGATGGGTCTTGCTTTTTTATCCATTCTGTTACTCTGTGTCTTTTGATTGGTGCATTCCGTCCATTTACGTTTAGGGTGATTATTGATAGATATGTACTTACTGCCATTGCTGGCTTTAGATTCGTGGTTACCAAAGGTTCAAAGGTTGCTTCTTTGCTATCTAACAATCTAACTTAACTTTCTTGTTAAGTTGTTGTAAACAACTTCTGATGTTTCTTTATTTCTCTCCCTTATTCTTCCTCCTGCATTCTTTATATACTAGGTGTTGTATTCTTTGCCTTTAGTTAGTATTTGGATGGTCTGCTTTCTTTGCTATGATTTTATTTTCTCTGGTGACATCTTTTTAGCCTTAAGGGTGCTTCCCTCTAGAGCAGTCTGTTTAAGGTATCCTGTAGTGGTGGCTTATGAGAGGCAAACTCTCTCAACTTTCGTTTATCTGGAAATTGTTTAATCCCTCTGTCATATTTAAATGATAATCATGCTGGATACAATATTCTTGGTTCGAGGCCCTTCTGTTGCATTACGTTAAATATATCATGCCATTCTCTTCTGGCCTGTAAGGTTTCTGTTGAGAAGTCTGATTCCTTTGTACGTGATCTTTTTTCTCTCTCTAGCTGCCTTTAATCGTCTTTGTCTTTGATCTTTGCCATTTTAATTATTATGTGTCTTGGTGTTGTCTTCCTTGGGTCCCTTGTGTTGGGAGATCTGTGGGCTTCCGTGGACTGCGAGACTATTTCCTAACCCAGCGTGGGAAAGTTTTCAGCAATTATTTCTTCAAAGACACTTTCTATCCCTTTTTCTCTCTCTTCTTCCTCTGGTACCCCTATAATGCGAATATTGTTCCGTTTGGATTGGTCACACAGTTCTCTTAATATTCTTTCATTCCTAGAGATCCTTTTTTTCTCTCTCTGCCTCAACTTCTCTATATTCCTGTTCTCTGATTTCTATTCCATTAACAGTCTCTTGCATCTTATCCAGTGTGCTGTTAAGCCCGTCGATCGCTTGTCTGATTTCTGCAATGTCTTTCCTCACTTCCCTCACTTCCTCCCTCTGCTCTTGCACATTTCTCTGTAGATCCATCAGCATGGTTATGACTTTTATTCTGAATTCTTTTTCAGGAAGACTGTGCATTTCCATCCCTTCAGGCTCCCTCTCTGGATTTGTCTGGTTGGTCTTAGTCTGGACCATAGTCCTCTGTCTTTTCATGGCTATGGAAGTGGTCGCTGGTAGTTGCCACGTATGTCAGCTGGGCTCTTTAAGACTTTAAAAAGAAAAAAAAAAGAAGGAAAGAAAAAAAAGAGAAAAGAAAAAAGAGAAGAAAAAGCAAAAAACAAAACAAAACCACAAAAGAAAAAAAACGCCCATCGGGAGTAGATTCTGTGGGGATGCCGTAGGTGGCGCTGTTGTTCCACTTATTCCACAGCCGTTGCCGCGCCGCTCCACAGGGCCCTTTATAGCTCCGCCTCACAGGGTGCCGAGTACTCTCAGGTGTAGCTGCACGCTGTGCGTTTTCCTGTGTATTCTGGTCTCCCTTTTAGGAATAGTTGTATTTGCTGTATTTTCATAGATATGTATATAGTTTGGGGAGGAGATTTCTGCCACCCTGCTCATGCCGCCATCTTCGCGGAAGTCTCCCCTCACTGATTTTTTTTTATTGGAATAATATACACTCTTATATTGGTTTCAAGTGTACAACACAGTGGTTCAGCAGTTACCCATATTATTAAATCCTCATCCCCTCTAGTGTGGTTACTATCTGTCAACATCAGAAAATGTTACAAAATCATTGGCTGTATTCTCCATGCTGTACTACCCTCCCTGTGACCAACTTAAATTATGATTGAGAATTTTTGTGCCCCTTTATCCCCTTTACCCTTTCCACCCACCCAACTCCTCCCCTATGATAACCACTAGTCACTTCTCAGTGTCCATGAGTCTACTGTTGTTTTGTTCATTCTGTTTTGCTTTGTTTTTATATTCCACAAATAAGAGAAATCATATGGTGTTTGTCTTTCTCCTCCTAGCTTATTTCACTGAGCATAATACCCTCTAGATCCATCCATGTTGTTGCAAATGGCAGAATTTATTTTCTTTTTATCACCAAATAATATTCCATTGTGTGTACCTTCGTTTTCCATTCATCTGTTGACGGACACTTTGGTTGCTACCATATCTTGGATATTGTAAATAATGCGGTGATGAACATAGGGTGCGTGTATCTTTTCAAATCAGGAATTTTATTTTCTTCAGGTAAATTCCTAGAAGTGGAATTAATGAGTTGAATGGTATCTCTATTTTTAGTTTTTTGTGGAACCTCCATACTGCTTTCAACAATTGTACCAGTTGACATTCCCACCAACAGTGTCCGAGAGTTCCCTTTTCTCAACATCCTCACCAAGTCTCGCTATTTTTTGTCTATTGGATAGTTGCCCTTTTTTACTTGTTTTTTTAGTGTTGAGGTGTATGAGTTCTTTATTTATTTTGTATGTTAAGCCCTTATCAGACAAATCATTTACGAATACATTCTCCATATTGTAGGCTGCCTTTTTGTTTTGTTGGTGATGTCCTTCCCTGTATAGAAGCTTTTTTCACTGGCTTTTGAAGCAAGTCTCAGATATCATCTATGAATATATTAGTATGTATCTCCGAAAGTCAGGGACTCTCTTCAAGCATACCCATGGTACTGCTGACTTCATGGCACTGTCTGTATCACATCACTCCATATCATTCACTATTAAGATTTCTGTGATTCTCATAAACCTTTTGTTTTGTTTTGTTTTATAGTTCTTGTTCCAGTCAATATCCAAATAAGGATCATACTTAGCAGAGGTGCTATATTTAAGTTTTTTAAATATATGGGCTCCCCCTCCATCTCATTTTGTCTTCCTTGCAGTTTATTTATTGGGGAAACCAGAGTGTTTGTCCTGTAAAAGTCCCCATAGTCTAGATATCTATGGTATTGCTTAGCAGGCTTCTTTTTGTGTCTTGTATTTCTTATAAGTTGGTAGGTAGTTGTAGGGAATTATATAGTTACAGGTTTGATATTTTTCTTTTCATATTTCATAGGTGATGTGTACTTCTACAAGGAGGTACTTAATGTCTGGTTATCTCTCTTTTCTATCATGACTTCATTTATTAGCTGAAATACTCCTTTAAAAAGAAACTTCCCTTTATCAAATACATGGTTACCCTATGTGGGAAACTACTTGATGAATGGTGTCTCCAAGTACACTATCCCAGAGGTCATGGAACAGAAGGCTCACAGAACAAATTAAATGCTTAAGTCATATGGCTTGTTGAATCACTTTACAGTGAGAAGCAAGGGGAAAGAGACGAGGTTAGTTAACAGACTTAGGATAAGAGTGCAAGCAGGGAGAAAGAACCACACTTCTGAATCCTGCATACACGGTGTTCACGTGTCCCATCTCTTTCTGCTAAATTAGCGTTTCTTATTGGTAGAATAGTCGTAAGGACCAGAGTTGAGTTTTGAACAAGCAGGCCCACAGTGACACAGGCTGGTGATACACACTTGCTGTACCAGAGAGACATGGGACAGCATGCCTGCCTTAGCTGTAGCTTGCAGGTAAGCCTGATGAGTAACCATGGGCTTTGTGTTCTTGGTCAGAGGACTGTAGACCAAAATGGGTGTCATCAGTGGGTGTCCTAATTAAGGACTCATGAATATTAAGTGTTATGTATAGCATGTGTTCCTCTTTGTTCGGTCTTATCCGTATTTAACATATCATGAATATTTTGTGCTGAGGTATGAATATGAGGTATCTTTTGTTTTTTCTTTCCCTTTTGATGTTGAACACACATATATGCTAGTAACTTCTTCCTTTTATTTAATACTGTCTATAAATTCTGTGTATGTCCAAGAAACTTCTGGCTTATAGTATTTATTTATACTTAAAATATCTTAAAAGGTTTCACCTATGTTCTATAAACTATAAACTTATGCTTCTTTTAGAATAGAAGTGAATAGAAAGTCAAAGCACATTACACTGAGGTAAAGGGAAAGTGGGATAAATGCTATGTTCTTGCCCTTCACTGGGGGGAAATTGGACCAAACAGAATGGATCACCAGCCCCCCAAAATTTGAAAAGGTATAAAGAATAGTGAAAAAGACCATTCTGAGTAGAGTGACCAGAATGTGCCAAGGCAGGGCTGTTGAAGGGGGTGTGGGTTCGAGGAACTGAATGTGGTTAGCAGGGACGCACACTGCCAGGAGACGGGCAGGGGCAGGGGCATTACTTTCCTGTAGGTCAGAGGAGGGGTCTTACTCCTTAAAGAAGTTGGAAGTCATTGAAAACCCTAGGGTTTGATGGTAGCATGTGTGACAAGATCAAATTTGCTTGTGCGAGATAAATAGATTCTGGCTAGAGTAGAGGATGAGGTAGACTAGGGACAAGAGTGGATGTGTGAAGACAAAATCAGGGGTGAATGCAGTAATTCAGCTGAAAAGTGCTGATAGCCTGAACCAAGAAGATGAGAGTTGGAATTGTGAGAAGGGGGTGGGTTTGGGGGTTCAGGGGGAGAGAGGCATTGATGATGACTCCTAGGTTTCTGGCTTGTGCAACCAGATGGATGGTGATATAGTTCATTGATGTAGGGAACACTGGAAGATGATTAAGTTTAGGGGAAAAGATTGATTTGGGGCATTTAGAGGTATTTTAACTTTTTTAGCATAATTTCAAAGATACAAGACTAGTACAAAGAACTCCCCAACACCCTTTGTGTCCCATTTGTTTTGTCATTCTCCCTTTCCCTCCCTCCCACACAAATACTTGTGTACATACACATATATAACATTTTCTGAACTGTTTGAGAATGCATTAGAGACATGGTGGCCCCTACCTCTAAATGCTTAGGTCTGTCTGCTAAAATGAAGGATAAATCTCTTATGTAATCTCAGTAAAATTATAAAAATCAGGAATTTTAATTTTTATACAATATTATTATCTAATCCACAGTCCATAATCAGATTTGCCAGTTGTCTTAATGTCCATTATTACCCCCCTCCCCGCCACCCCCCCGCCATTCTAAGACCCAATTCAGGATCATGCATTGCATTTAGTTGACTTGTCTCTTTAGTCTCCTTTAACTTGGAATAATTCTTCTGCCTCTGTCTTTGTCTTTCATGATTTTGACACTTGGGAAGACTGAGCACTGGAGCTGCATGCTGAGTGGGGCATCAGGCCTCCTGCCTTGCTCTGTCTTGGCCTTTGCCAAACCTGTCTGTGTGTCCAGGACAAGCAGGCAGCTCTCTGCAGGGCCCAGTAGGGCCACCTCCCTCCTGTGTTCCTCTGCCTGCCCTGGGTGGGCCCTCGCTCAGCAGATGTCTCTTGGCCACTAGTCCAGGATGCTGGTGGTGCCCCAGCAGGAGTACCTGGACAGTGTGAAGTAAAGTGCACAGACGCCTGCCAGCGACAAGAGCTGGTGGGGATTCAGGAACTGGAGACCGTTTCTCAACTCCTCCCCCTGCCCTCTGGGGCCACCCCATCTTCTGCAGCTTTCTTCTTTCCTGTCCTTTTCCCTTCTCTTCCTCCCCTCCTCCTTACCTCCCTATTTTCTGGCTGCACCACCCTTACTCCCTCCCACCACTGCTGCCACCACCACCACCTGGCTTCTCCACCAGCACAAGTACTGTGCTGTCCCCCTGCACAGCACCATCTCTGTGTTCCACAGGCACTTGGCAGGAGTACCCAGAGGCACCCAGAGACAGGCTAGGCAGCCCCAGAGGAGAGACTTTCGGGTAAAGAGAGTTTCCTTTCCTTCTCTTCCTCCCATGATGGAACAATTTGGCATGCCACTTCTCAGTACCCAAAAAACGTCTGAGCCTGTAGTGTTGATTTTTTTCCCTTAGGATGTATTTTTATCTTATAAAAGCAATAAGCCAAGTTATTTTGTAGAATGTTCCTCAGTTTGTATTTGTCTAATGTGTCTTATGTGGTTAGATTCAAGCTGTGCAAATCTGGCAGCACTGCCGCAGAAGAGATGCTGTATCCTCTTTAGTAAACTGCATCAGGAGGCCTGTAATGTTTGTTCCAGCGTTGGTGATGTTAACTTTTATCACTTGGTTAAAGTGGTATATGTCACTCTTCTCCATTATAAAATTAGTATTACCCCACTTTTAATTAATAAATAACTTACAGGGAGATAATTTGAAATATCCTGTTCCTCACACTTGTCCTCACCGTTTGAGTGTCCAGTGATGATTCTTCTTTGAGTCAGTTTTACTGTGGATTATTACTGTCACTTCCCCCACTTATTAGTTGGTATTCTCCCACAAGGAAGAACTTTTCCTTCTTTCTCTGTTACTTATTTTTTCATTTATTTATTTATACTATGATGGACTCGTTGATTCTTGTTTTATTCAATGGGTTATAATCCTTTATTACTATTATTTAGTTTGATGTTCAAATTGTCCCAGATTTGGCCAGTAGGATCTCCTTTCAGCTGGATCCTGTGTCCTTTTGACATGGCTCTGTCATTTGTTAGCATTTCCTTACTTGCTGGTGTGCACATACACACACGCATAAATACATACAAATACATTCTTAGCTCATCTTGTCCTTTTCCTGCTTCAGCCCTGGAAACAGCTATCTCTTCAAGAGCCTTGGTTCCTTTTAGTGGGGAGGGTATTAGAAACCAAGATATAGGTCCAGGGCTCCCTAGGCTTCTTGCTACTGGGTTTAGCAGACAACTAGGACACAGAGACATGCATATATATGACATACAGCAGCAACTATATATGTATATATATATATGTGTGTGTGTGTGTATATATATATATATATAGAGAGAGAGAGAGAGAGAGAGAGAGAGAGAGAGAGAGAGAGAGAGAGAGAGAGAAAGTGCCACGTGTTCATGCTGACACTTCCCATTTCAGTCCAACACCACAGTGTTCATTCCGGTCTTCTTTCCGTGTTTGTAACGCCTCTAGTCACTGAGAAACTTGGCTCCCACTTTGAAGTTTGTGACATCCAGGTGACGAGTAGATCAGACCTCAGGAGAGGTGCATTAGTTTCAGGGGAGTGGGGGAGGCAGTAAGCCCAGGAACGCTGCGCAGCACGTAACCTGTCATTTGGTAAGTGGGGGCAAGAGGGAGCTAACTTTGATTTGGCATCTTCTTTGAAGGCAAAGCTTTGTGTGGAGGTACTTTATGTTCTTCTTAGTAAATATTTGAGGGTCTGCTGTGCTCCGAGCACTGTTCTAGGTGCTAGTGACACAGGGTGGGGAAGTATCTGGCTCTCCTTGAGGTTCTGTTACAGTGGGAGGAGGCAGAAATAAGCAGGCATAAATATTATGAGAGTAATGACAGTTACATAGAGAATTAAACTAGGAGGGCGTTTAGGTGGTCAGGTAAGGTCTATCTGAGGAGATGACATTTAACTGAGATCTAAATGGAACGAACCGCCCATGCAAGGGTTAAAAGGCGGAACATTAGCGGCAGAAGGAACAGCTAATGCACAGGCCAAAAGGCGTGAACCTGGCATATTGTAGCAGCAGAAAAGACTTGGGCATTGGGAGCATAGTAGGCAAAGTGGGGGGGTGGCGAGGGGTAGGCACATTGCAGAGTGTGGGGAAACTTGAACTCGGAGAATATGACTTCTCTCAGATCCTGCAATAAGTAAGTGGTAGAATTAAACTCATCTTTTTAAATCCAAAGCCCTAGTTTTCCCTATATGATGCTGCTTCCTAATGGTTTTGAATGTAGGTTAACTGAAATTGATAGCGAGGGTTTTACTTCTTTGCAGAAGTAAAGAGTGGCCTAGGAGAAAACACTAAATGTTTTTCAAAACATGTACAAGGAGTGTATGATTACTTGCTCAAAATCTGTGAGTTGAGTGGAAGTTTGAAATCTGGGAGTCCTCTCTGGGCAAGGTTAATGACTGAAAAAATTTAAAGTAACATTTTCATTTATCAAATACTTAATTGAGTGCTTACTGTGTACTAGGCACTAAGGTAGGTGCTGGGGATTTATATCACTGACAAAGAGACATGGTCCTTGCCCTCTGGTTATATGTGGGGGTACTTATTTTAGTACATCCTCATCAACAGTAGGTTTAAAAAAAAGAATTTGCCAATCTGATAAGCAGGAATGTTGTCTCATTGTAACTTTCTTTGATTATTGGTACTATGTTTTTTTTTTCATGTTTTGACCATTTTTATGTCTCAGTTCATTTTGAGTTCAAGGTCTATGGCTTACTTTCATCTGGGAGTGTTTGAAACTCATGAATTCTGTCTTAGTAATTGTTTTAGAGATAATTTTTTAGGTTTGGAAAATAAGGTAGTATTTCCATGATTGAGTGTGGTGATACTTCTAAAATGCATTCCTCTCCTATCTCATGACCCTTCATTGTTTTAAAGAAATTTGTATCATTTGCTGGCCTATGGGTGCAACTAGTAGCTAACCCAGCTTTATAGAAAATTGCCTTGAAGCAATACTGTCTCTACTCCCTCTACTTGTACCTCAAGCATTTCAGGTGATTAATTTCAAAACTTAGATCTACTCAGGTTTATAATAACATGATTGAGGTAGGTTCTGTTTAAGTCTTGGTACACAAGAAAAACTTGTCTCTTTGCAATTCTAGGAGTGGTGTTTCACTCACCCATTACTTGTGTATTAATTTTCTTACCCTTTTGTGCTCTGAAGGTAAAGAAGAAGACAAGACCTCTTATCTTTGATTTTTGCCTTATTTTCTAAATTGCTGTTTCAGTTCACTTGTTTTAAAATGTAACACAATTCCAAACTTAAAAAAACTGATAGTCTTGTACTTTGGCAGTCTCTTAAGCATATTTAGTTCTTGAAGACTTGTTTTAAAAAGTGACGTATTTTACATTACTCCATAAACAGTTTTGCATTCTTTTGGGGGTGGAAAAATCTGTTTTTGTCAAATTCTTGAAACATTCTTTGACTTGCTGTGGATACTTTCCCTTTTCCTTGCACTGGGATCTTTTTAAAATGGACACTCCCATAACTTAGGCTTGTGAGTAAGCCATAAAGAGATGGAAGGTATCCCCTGAGCTGTATGTCTTCTTTCTATCTAGTCTTGTGATCTTGGCAAACCATTCTTATTTTTGAATCTGTTTAGCTAGATTGTGAAGAGCTAGGACTCTGCTTTTATCAGCTCTGTACCCACAGGTGAAAGAACCTTTCTGGGGTTCCTTACTAATAATAAATGGGGACAAGAGGATTGTTATTATTGAGTGGCAGAATGCATGTTTGGAATTGTGCCCAACACAAAAAGGCCCTTAATAAGTATCAGTGTGTTCCTAGTATCTGTGTATTTTCTGATTTTCCAGTTTCACCAAGTTGTTATAAAGGTCATGTGTGAGAATAGATGTGAAAGCACTAAAATGTTACATGATGTAGTGTACATGATTATAGAGAATTTCGTAGTCCTGATAATGAGCACTTTTCTTTACACAGCTGATGTTTAGATACCAAGTCACCTATCTTAATCACTTTTTTATTGTTACAGGAAATAAGACTCTATTATGTATAAATATTATAATAATTATCTTTAAATGAAGTAATTTCCCTTTTAGAGTTGTTATACTAAATAGCTTCTATTTAGTTTCTGTGATGCTAAAATTTAAATGAGTACCAACATTGTATTCTGTAGTTTACAGCTGAGGTTATGTATCATGCTGAGGCAGTTATTTAAGGCTGGCTCACTACTGGTTAATGCAGCTATGAAGGAAGGAAAGTGTTTTCAGTTACTAAGTGAGGATGATATTTTTAAATGTCACCCAAACCACAAATTAATACATCTACTCTTGACCTCTTTCCAGAGTCCTATATCCCCAGCTGCTTTTTGAATATTTCCACTTGGATATTTTTGCTATTGTTTCAAACTCAGCATGTCTAAAACTGAGTTTATGATCTTGCTTTCAGAATTAGTGCCCTCTCTGATTTTCTTTTCACTATTAATGATACCATCATATCCCGGGTAACCCAGGCTTGATCATCTTTGATTGATTGCCATCCTGACCCCCCCTCTCTTTGCTATATATTCCTGGGTCCTTTTTTTTTTTTTACTTTAACATTTGGTTCATTTCTTTTTATTTGCCTACTTTCTCTGAGCTGTGATTAACAATATATCACACATACATCACCTTGTAATTCTTACAGGACAATTGACATTTTTTTCATATTACTTGTACTTTTACATTTTAAATCAGTTAAGAGAAAAATTTATAGTATTTATAATTACGTAATTATTGTTATTGGTGCTCTTTGTTCATATGTATTCCAGTTACATTCTGGGCTCACTTTTTTTTGGCCTGAACAACTTATTTTTGTATTTTTTGCAAGATTAATCTGCTAAGAAGAAATTCTTTCAGTTTTTATCTGAAAAAGTTTTTATTTTACCTTCATTTTTGATGATGGTGTTGTTGCATATAAGATTCTTGGCTGATAGATTTTTCTTTGGCCAATTTAAATATGTGATACCATTGCCTCCTAGCCTCCACTGTTTTTGCTCAGAAGTCAGTCATAAATTTTATTTGCATTCTATTTTTCATGATATGTCATTGTTCTCTTGCTGCTTTCAACATTTTTATCTTTGTCTTTGACATTCAGCAATTTTAGTATGATACATTAGTTTGTGGGTCTCTTTTTGGAGGTAATTGATCTTATACTGTAGGTTATTGTCTTTCCATCAGTTTGGAAAGTTTCATCATCATTTCTTTGAATATCTTTTCTCCTTTCTGTCTCCTTTCTTTCTGGTGCTCTCATTATGTTTATATTGGCATGCTTAACTGTGTCCTCCATTTTTTTCCCCCAAACTATTTTTTTTATTAAGGTATTATTGATATACACTCTTATGAAGGTTTCACATGAAAAAAACAATGTGGTTACTACATTTACCCATATTATCAAGTCCCCACTCATACCCCAATTCAGTCACTGTCCATCAGTGTAGTAAGATGACACAGATTCACTGTTTGCCTTCTCTGTGCTACGCTGTTTTCCCAGTGATTCCCCACACCATGTGTACTAAACATAATACCCCACAATCCCCTTTTCCCACCCTCCCCACCCACCCTCCCACACCCCTCCCCTTTGGTAACCACTAGTTCCTTCTTGGAGTCTCTGAGTCTGCTACTATTTTGTTCCTTCAGTTTTGCTTCGGTGTTACACTCCACAAATGAGGGAAATCATTTGGCAATTGTCTTTCTCCGCCTGGCTTATTTCACTGAGAATAATATCCTCCAGCTCCATCCATGTTGTTGCAAATGGCAGGATTTGTTTCCTTCTTATGGCTGAATAGTATTCCATTGTGTATATGTCCCACATCTTCTTTAACCATTCATCTACTGATGGACACTTAGGTTGCTTCCATATCTTGGCTATTGTAAAAAGTGCTGCAATAAACATAGGGGTGCATATGTCTTTTTGAATCTGAGAAGTTGTATTCTTTGGGTAAATTCCAAGGAGTGGGATTCCCGGGTCAAATGGTATTTGTGTTTTTAGTTTTTTGAGGAACCTCCATATTGCTTTCCACAATGGTTGAACTAGCTTACATTCCCACCAGCAGTGTAGGAGGGTTCTCCTTTCTCCGCATCCTTGCCAGCATTTGTTGTTCTTAGTCTTTTGGATGGTGGCCATCCTTACTGGTGTGAGGTGATATCTCATTGTGGTTTTAATTTGCATTTTCCTGATGATTAGCGATGTGGAGCATCTTTTCATGTGTCTGTTGGCCATCTGAATTTCTTCTTTGGAGAACTGTCTCTTCATATCCTCTGCCCATTTTTTAATTGGGTTATTTGCTTTTTGGATGTAGAGGCATGTAAATTCTTTATATATTTTGGATGTTAACCCCTTGTCAGATATGTCATTTACAAATATATTCTCCCATATTTTTAGTTTGATGTAGTCCCATGAGTTCATTTTTGCTTTTGTTTCCCTTGCTCGAGGAGGTGCATTCAGGAAGAAGTCATTCATGCTTATATTCAGGCGATTTTTGCCTATGTTGTCTTCTCTAAGAGTTTTATGGTTTCATGACTTACATTCAGGTCCTTGATCCATTTCGAGTTTACTTTTGTGTACTGGATTAAACAATAATCCAGTTTCATTCTCTTGGATGTAGCTGTCCAGTTTTGCCAACACCAGCTGTTGAAGAGGCTGTCATTTCCCCATTGTATGTCCATGGCTCCTTTATCATATATTAATTGACCATATATGGTTGGGTTTATATCAGGGCTCTCTAGTCTGTTCCATTGGTCTATGGGTCTATTCTTGTGCCAGTACCAAATTGTCTTGAGTACTGTGGCTTTGTAGTAAAGCTTGAAGTTGGGGAGCATAATCCCCCCAGCTTTATTCTTCCTTCTCAGGATTGCTTTGGCCATTCGGGGTCTTTTGTGGTTCCATATGAATTTTTAAATGATTTGCTCTTGTTCATTGAAGAATACTGTTGGTATTTTGATAGGAATTGCATTGAATCTGTAGATTGCTGTAGGCAGGATGACCATTTTGACAATATTAATTCTTCCTATCCATGAGCACAGGATGTGTTTCCATTTATTGGTATCTTCTTTAATTTCTCTCATGAGTGTCTTGTAGTTTTCAGAGTATAGGTCTTTCTTCCTGGGTCCTTTTGGGCTTGAATTTAGTAGTCTCTTTTGTCATTCACTTCCTGTTTTCTCTATTGCCTTCCAACTTCATTTCCTTCCCTCTATACCCTTTTACCACCATATTGAGTACCAGATTAATGGTTCCCAGACATCATTCTTAATGTGTCACTCTCCTTTAAAACTGCTATTTTTAAAGCAATTAAATAAATTAAAGCAGTTCCTTTTTAGCTATTATATAAAGGCCTCATGTTTAAGAGAGAGCTTTCTTTCAAATTTTATAACCAACTTCCTATCCCAGCTTTACCTCTCACATCTCTCCTTCGCGAACCCTTTTCTCCACCCAGTGGTTCAGTGTGGTGTCTCTTCATATTGTCCTTCTCACTCTCCTTCTCTCTTTCTGTTTAGAAAGCCTCTTTTTTTCCTGCTTATACAAATTCTGCCCATTCTTCCTGTTTCTTTAACATGAAGTTGTGTCAGCCCACTGTGATACTTCCTCCTCTGAACTTAAAGACTTCATTTCTTTCATTTGATGCTTAATCATTTATTGCTTAGTACTGTCTCCAAATTCTGACTTGCTTAACGTCACCTGTCTGCCTAGTTTTTTTGGTAGATTACAGGCTCCTTGAAGATAAGGATTATTTCTGATTCCTTGAATTTCCCAGAACCATGCTGGTATATAAAATGAACATTCCATAATTACTATAATATTGTTTGATGAGAATATTTTTCTAATAATAGGAGCTTTTCAAAAACATTTAGGTAAAAATTGCTAAGGAGTATATCAATACTTTTGTGATTATATTTTTTAAATGCTGTTTTTTATTAGTACTGTGGCTTACTTACATTGAGCTTATTTTAAAGTTGCCTATTCAGCAGACTTGTAAAATCTGTGATGGAGGATGGCTGGCCTCAAAACCTCACTTTACAAAGAGGAGGCAGGTGAGGAGCTGGCTCAGTACTGAGGAGTACTGAACACTCAGGAGCTGGCTCAGGCCAGCACTGTTAGGTTCTGCGATTGCTCTCTAGTGAAGCTTGTAACTTAGATGTCCCACCTTGCCTTTTGGGAGACTGACCTTATTCTTGTCCTGGGTTTGATGAAAAGCAGAGAGCTCAGGTAAGGGGTGGGGAGGGAGAGGAAGAGATG
Source organism: Smutsia gigantea (assembly GCA_032199065.1). Taxonomy (NCBI): domain Eukaryota; kingdom Metazoa; phylum Chordata; class Mammalia; order Pholidota; family Manidae; genus Smutsia; species Smutsia gigantea. The sequence continues at coordinate 50,422 of JAVSCE010003014.1, forward strand.
CAGTAGAAAAGGCAGACAACCCGTAAAACAGTGAGACGTGTTTTGTTTGGTTTAGTAATCTTCCTGCCATAAGATGCAAAGCAGACCTTCTTCAGGGGAAGTGCTATTAGAGGGGAAACTTGGAAGGATAGTTTGGCTTCCTTCCCATGGCCCATTTGCTCTTTCTGTATCTACACTGAATGGGCCAGTTGGGCTTTTTGAGGCAGGATGAGTGTTCAGTGGGAAGATGGGGATAACAGTGGTTTCCTAGAATATAAGGGGTTTCTAAGAGTAGTTCTTTCCTAGACTAGCTCTCACTGCCCCCGGTAACTCAGCAGACTGAGCAGGAAAGGAGGACCAGAGGGCTTGGACTCGGGAACAGAATGCGTCAGGCAGTTCCTGTTTGGCAGGTGACTAGCCATACAACTTTGGGCAAACAATTTTATACTCGGGTGGCAAGGCCTAGTAATCCCCTGAAATGTGTTTACCGTGCATTTCTTGGTTGACTGCTTGAACGTCAGGGGATTCACTGATACTAATTTTTAGGAATTTTTTTAGCTCATTTTGTGTATTTAAGAATGCACGTGTGGGAATACTTTCCCCAGAGTCACTAGACTCAAGAGAATTTTTCTCCTTGTTTGCTTTGTAGTTTCTTTTTATAATATACTTAGAGTATATCGTCTGTAAAGGAAAATTCTCTGTCTCATTCCAGATGATCTGCCAGGGACTAATAAATCATCTTTTCAATTGAAGCATTATTTTTAGAAGAAATCTTAACTTCTGTGTTGTAAATAATAATTGTTAAGCTAATTATGTTTCTTTAATAAAATCTTGTAAGATTTTCTTTTCCTTTAATTTTTGTAGAAAATGTGCCACAGGAGCTCGGAGAGCCATTTTACACAGATCAGTATGACCAGGAACACATCAAACCGCCTGTTGTTAATCTGCTCCTGTCGGCCGAACTGTACTGTCGTGCTGGGAGCCTCATCCTCAAGAGTGATGCTGCAAAACCCCTTTTGGGCCATGATGCTGTGATCCAGGCACTAGCACAGAAGGGTCTTTATGTCACTGACCAAGAAAAGTTGGTAACTGAACGAGATCTGCACAAGAAACCCATACAGATGGTGAGTCTGTATGCCCAAGATTACTCTGAGGTGTATGCTTTTGAGTGTGACTTGTATGTAAAACGGATATATGTTTACAAACTGGATTTTCATCTCTGCCTAGAGTTTAAAAACTATCTTTTTCTTAGAAACGTCACTTCCAAATTAAGAAAGATTTTAATAAAGTATTTTGGGATGTTTGGTGTCACTCTAATAACTGGAAAAAACAATCACATAATTTCCAGCTACTTTAAAATGACTTATTCAATTTAAAATTGTATTTTTTCCATACAGACTAGTAAGAGATGGAAATAAAATTCTTGACCTCATTCTTTTTAGGAAAGAGATGAGATTTGTAAGTGTTCATCTATGTGCTTAATGACCTCTTGGTAAATTTCTGCATATCATATCTTTTTAGTTTACTTAATAACATTAATTCATTTTTGTGAAAAATACACAATGAGGAACTCGAGGCAGGCCTAGAGCAAGCATTCAGGACCTCAATCATGGTAGTCTCTGGGGACAGATCCCAATGTAAGCTCACTGTATGCTGCTTCAGCCAGTTGTACTAGTTTAGCTCAAGTTCACAAAATGCTGAGCATCATCAAGAATGGTGTTAGAAAACCAGATTTGCACACTTCATTAAATCGTACGCCTGTGTGAGACTAGTTGTCATAACATGAGAGGAAGCAGAGAGGTGTATGTAGAAAAATATCTGGGATATATATGAAATTAGGAGATTGAAGACGGGTGAACAAAATTTACCAAATTTAGTTCTAAGTGAAGTGATGACTACTTTGCTTTTTGCCTAGTATCTTTCTTTAAAAAAAACAACCCTACTTTATTACTTTCAAGGAATGGAGGATAATGTCTCAAGAAAAGTTTAGTGAATGAATTTAGTTATGGATTTATAATAGAATTATTAAGGATCTAAGAATGTTTATTATCAGATATGGGATTTTCAACTTTCACTGATGGCTGTTTACCTTATAGCTACCCTCTGATTTTTGTATACCTGCTTTGTGTACGTGTCATAACGTCTGTGTGAACAGTTTGCTGGTACCAGGGTGAGCAGAATTCTACTTTGGTGTCCAGCAGTCTGATGCCCAGCCTTTCTAGAGTTGCTGCTACTAGTCGGATGCTCCTGCTTTGATTATTTCCACTTCCATTATTTCAAGGCCAAGTGGGTAGTTATAAAGCACATCAATGACTTTGTGAATCTGTTTGCTAAACAGCTGCTCTTTCAAATACAGATATTTGTTACATAACTGAGTTGTCCTTAGAATAGGTTATCTATTTTATATCCTCCTTAATAAGAATGAAACGTGTTTTCTACATTATTTTTCTAGTGTATTTTATGTGTGTGCGAAGATAAAATATGAAGATACTTGTATTTAAGAATGAGAGGATTGATAGGCTGCTGATTGCATCACAATCAGGTTTCTTTCCAACAGTACTGATCCTGCTGATAGCCATGAATGTATTTAAATCTGATTGTAGAAAACAATATTTAAGGAATGTAATTTAAGTGATATGGAATTTCTGTTTCTCTGGTTCTGGCTTCTATCTGTGGATTTTTAGAGCACTGCCTATTTGACTACATCATCTTAACCCTTTGCACTGTCACTTATTGACCTGTTTAATTGTGTACTTGAAGTTTTTGTCACAGTTTGATTTAATGTTTTCCAATTGCTGTGAAATTTTTGATATTGTGATAATACTATTTTTATAAAACCTGTGTGAGTAAAAACTTTGTTCCTTAAGAAACTTTCATTTGATTTTAGAGTAATAAGAATAATAAGTATCGGTTTCCTTCTTTGTCCTGCTGTTTGGGAGGTATAATGAAAAATAGTGTGTTTAACTGTACTGATTATATTGATTCCCTCCCATCCCCCATCTTCCTCATCTAAATTATCTCACTACTTTGGGGATATTTTATTTCTGTGTGCTCCCTCTTAGCCTTTTGGGGAAAAAAATTATGTAGTGGTAGCAAAAGTATTGTAAGAATAAGGCAAATTTGACTATTTAAATTTTATTAATTTTGAGGGTGTGTAAGGATTGGGAGAAATGTCTTTTTTTTTAATGAGAACACACATTGGAGAATATATGCTTTTTTTTTTAATCACAGTCTTTCAAAGACAGATTTTAAGAGTATAACCTTTAAAATGTTTTCTTCTATATATCAGTGGAAAAGTATTTTCAGATGCTATGTTTTAAAGCCAGTTATTAATTATAATGGATTAAATTTTATTCAGCACATAGTCACTGTTAGGATTGCTAGAAGACATTGTAATTGTGATCTGCATAATGAATATTACAAGAATGTTAGTAAAGAGCAAATGTAAACAATACACAGTTATAGTGTTAAATGCACACCATTCTGAGAGCTAGCATGAAGTATGCTGGAGTCAACATTCAGTGTGACCGAAAGATCACCAGAGGAAGAGTTGTATATATAAAATCATAGGGGAACATCTCTCAACCGAAAGTATGTCCTAGCCCAAATCATGTTATCTATCAAATTTTTTGTTGAAATAAATACTCATATCTAGGATGATGTGAAAATTGAGCTATGTGTAGTCAGTAGAGCCATTTGCTAAAAAAGGTTGTTTAAGAGTACTGAGAAGGTTTTAAACTTTCTTTCCCTAGCAAAAGTGCGTTCAGGTTGGGCTGAGGGATTTGATCAATATAATAAAATCTTAAATTCATAGAATTTTATAGCCAGAAAGAGCCTTAAAAATCAGAAACTATGATGTATGAAACTTCCCAGTCATGAGGAATCTAAAAGACATGGGAACTTTGAATACAGATTCCCCCTGGCCCTCTAGTCAGAGCTGTTAAATTAGATCTTTTAGAAGAGGGGTTGGGACATGTATTTTTAAACAAGTGTTCTGGGCAGGTTTTATGATCAAGGGTGTATGGGAAGTTTGACTCATTTTATATATGTAATACTTAGAGTTTAGAGAGGTTAATTTTCATGAGGTAACCCTGTGTAGTAGCAAAACTAGAATTAGAATCTGAATAAATTAGAATTGTAACAATGCTATAATCTGAAGCAAACTTGCACACTTAAGTATTTATTCAGAATCATGTTTTCCCAGCTGTCTAAACTGTAGACTGGTTACAGATCAGACTCCTGGTTGTCAGTCGGCTTTCCAATCATTTTTGCATACAAAGGAAATAAGAATTGATATTTATAAGACTCAGTTATTTAAGAAAATGGGTATACATATGAATATAGTACATGATATGAAATTATAAGATTGATTTTCATATGGACTTGTAAAATTATGTTAATTTAACCAAATCTTGTGTTAGAACAATCATGATTATATAAGCAAAATATTTGAAAATGCTTTCTTTTAATGAGTATCAAAAAGAGATTGAACATTCTGTTTGCTTAATGGAAACTAAAGTGGATTGATAGGTCATTTGATACGTAAGGCATAAAATGTTCTTTCATGAACTATATCAGTATTGTTATAATAGATGTTTTTGGATATTCAGAAAACATAACCTAAAAAGTTACTATGCATCTATGCTACTAGCCATTACACTGCTTTATAATGGGAAGGCCAGTGAAGCTGTGGTTATGACACAGAAAGATGATGGAAATATTTTTTTAACTTCAAGGAGAATAGTCATATAAATAAAGAAATGTTGTTTCATTTTATCATATTTTGTGGTCTGTGCATTCAGCTGACCTCTGAAACCTCCACTGGAATGATGTTGAGCTTAGAATCTAGTGAAGACTGGGAAGAAACTAGACAGCATACAGGAAGTGCTCTAATTACAAGTTTAAGCAATAGACATTGGGAATGTAGAGGCGATGTGCTAATTTCTGCTAGGGAAGATTAGGGAAGGTGGCATAGCACAGGATGACTACTGGGGGCTTCAAAGGGTAGGAAAAGCTATGGGGTGGTAATGGTAACCAGGCTGAAGAATTTGATTGTTTGACCCAAGTTTGAACTTGAAAGTGGGTTATGTATTACAAGTTGCAGTGTTGACTGCATGGAGGCATAAATGTGAGATGAGGCTAAAAAGTAGGTTGGGTTACATTATGAAGAGGGTATGAAGTGAAGTTAAGGATTTTTAACCTTTTTATGGGTTAGAGGCCATAAAATACGTTCTTATATTGTTTTCTCAGGGTTTTGTTGCTATTGGTGGTGGTGGTGGTGGTGGTGGTTGGTTGATTTGTTTTTTCCCTGCCTACATTAAACAAATGAAACATTGCAAAACACTGTGAACTGCTATACTATCAAATGGTGTAAATTAATGCAGATTATTAAATATCAGATCTTCTTGATTTGCTTATATTTATCTGTATACTTGTTCACTTATCAGACTGTCTGGTGGCTCTTTTGATTTAGTTTACTATTGCCAGGCCGTGTTCTTTCACACACTCACATATAATGTAAGTCTTATGACAATCTGAACAGCGAAGTATATCATCCCTGTTCTACAGAGGAGGAACTAAGGCTTTGAGACCATAATTTTAAGGTCACAGAGCAAGCACAGTAAATAGTGAGGGCAGGATTCAAATCATCTCTGCTTTAACTGTAAATCGCGTGTTCTTAACCACTAAGTTGTATTTTTTGTGTCTGCCTACGTAATAGGAAAGTAATAGAAATAGGTAATAGGAAAGTGGGGAGTGGAGAGGTGGAAAGAAGTGGAAATGGTAATCTTGTAATTTGCACAGGCTTCTTTGCAAAGTAATTTATCCATTCTGTTTCTGTCTTGAAGGTTATGTTAGTTTCCTGTACTAGGAAGTAACTCTAGCTTTTGAGTTCAATGACTGCTAATAGTCAATGAAGCAGAATTGTGATAGAGTTTTTCTGGATAGATATGATTTTCCTGATTTTTGAGAAAGTGCAATATAATCCCTAGTTACCATTAGCTTTTCTGGATACAAGAAAGGTGTTGAGAACAGAGAAGCTGATCTCAGGAATATTGAGTATCCCTTTTTTCTTTTTCTTCCTACTTCCTTCCTTTCCAGCACGTTGGTCCAGTTTGGCATCTATTCTTAGGGATTTCCGTGGCGCCACCATCTGTTAGAATTCCATGTAATTTAGTTATGTAGAAGCTTAAAAAAATCTTTAACCTGTTTATGAAGATTAAAAATTGTACTTTAGAGGAAAAGGAATATATAAATGTAAGATTACAGTAGTAGTTGAGATAATAATTTCTAGTCGCCTTTGCATAATAATGCCTTGCAAATTTATGAGCAGAACTTGTTTGGGAAAAACTTTTACATTCTCATAGTTACTATTGAATAGGGGTTTTTTCCTCATGCATAGTGCTGGATCTCAGTTTCTTATCCCCACTAAAACTACCTAATTTGGATTCCATTATTTCTAGGTAACATATTATATACACTTCAGTTACAAATTTACATTATCTTTTGATATCTTACAACCATGTTTATATGTTTGAATCTGTTTATGGATAATAGTATATTTAGAATTCCAAGTTTACATTCTCATAGAAATAACTTGATGTATGGTGCTTATTTTACCAGATGATCTCGCAAAAACCTTTTTTATATTTATAACAAAATAAGGCTGTTTATTAATTTATTCAGTATATTTATGGAGTTTCTGCCATGTACTGTGTTATTATCTTTGGTGATTGAAAAGTTTCTATTGTTTGGTGTCTCACTTTCCACTGGGGATTATAGGAAAATAATCAAATTATAATACAAATGTTTCAAGTGTATTTTGCTCAATCCTACTTTTAAATGCTGAGTTTGGGAAGATGTAAAGGAGCTTTCCAGGTGGCCGGTGAAGGGCATGTTGTAAGGTCATGTGATTGAGAGTATCAGGGAAGTTAAAAGGAAGTGTGAGAGCGTAATACATTCAGGCAAAAGCAAGAGATTTGGTTGTAACTTTAGCGCTAGGTACATACTAGGGAATGATGAAAAGTAAGAGCAGAGAGTTAGATGGGGTCAGGGCATCAGTGACCTTTTATGTCAGGCCAAGTGTGTACTTTATCCTGGAAATGACAGGGGACTACCAGTGTAGGGCTCTAACCCAAAGGGTCGTCGTCAGATTTGCATTACAGAAAAGGCCACTGTGGTAGTATTGTGGAAGCATTACCACTTAGGAGCCTGTTGAAATAGCCAGGGGCCTCAGAGAGGCTGTTGAGCTGCAGAAGAGGGGTTGATTGGGAGAGGCATTTTTGAGGTAGAATTGAGGTGGTATTTTGGCTAATTAGAGTTGGGAAATTAAGAGAATCTAGAGTAAGACTAGCAAAAAAACTTTTATCCCTTATATCAAGGTGGTCAACTATATTATAGCTATAGAAAAAACTAGCTTATTGATTTTACTCCATTCTTCTAGGAGCCTCAGGGTCTAGATGTTAGCCTCCCCATCCTCTCTGCTGATCGAGGTACTTTTGAACCCTGATATTTTTACCTAATAATGATGAAATATGAAATAAGTTAAGAGGTCCAGCTTTATAGTTTAAAAATCTTGAGCTGATATTATTAAATATCTTATTTTTGATGAGAAGGATAAAGGTGACTATAAATTTCTCTTCTTAGTATGTATTAAAAAAGAGTTGGTATAAGTGAAAGTGGGTCTTTGTACAAAGAAATGAAATAAGATTGATAGTGCATTTTGTTGGTTTTTTAGTTTACGTTACACTTACATGTTTACTGCAAAGACAGATGGGGATTCATTTATTTAATAGATATTCAGTTCCTATTGTGTACTCTAGGCTAGGCATTGGTGAGCAAGTAGATGGAATCTGCTCTAAAGATGCTCTCGGAAGACATGAGGGGTTGCTTGAGATTGAAAGAGCTGCAGCGTGGAAACAGGGTAGGACTGAGGCGCAGAATTATAGGCATGGAATGAGGAATAAGGAGAATTGAATGAACTTTACAAATGTAAGTTATTAATGTGATATGTGATACAGGTGGTTGTAGATGAGAAAACTGCCACTTTAAAAGGTGAATTAACTTGCCAGGGCCAAACAGGTAATAAAGGAGAATTTAGCTTATATCTGCTGACTCCAAAGCACATGCCTATTCCATTTATACCATGGCCTTCCAAAACTCCAGCACAACAAACAAGTGAAAAAAAAAGTGAGATCATACGTGGGAATCTAAAAAAAAAAATCAAGCTCACAGACACAAGGACAGTAATTGCCAGAGGTGGGCAGAAAGGAGGTGAAATGGGGAAGGGGGGAAGGGGGTCAAAGGTGTACATTTGCAGTTATAAAATAAGACATAGCGATATAATGTACAACATGGTGACTGTAGTTAATACTGTGTTGCTTATTTTAAAGTTGCTAAGAAAGCAAATCTTAAAAATCGTCATTGCAGAAGAAAAATTTTGCAGCTATTGCAGTGATCATTTTGCATCATATTAATACAGAATCATTGTGCTGTTCACCTGGAACTGATATCTTTTATGTCAGTTATACCTCAGTGTAAAAAAACCCCAAACCGTACTGTTTCTCTAGTGCTTAATAGCTTATGAGCACTTACCCCCCCCTTTTTTATAACAACCATAAAAGGTAAATAGGGCAGTTACTGCCGTTTCTTTTGACAAGTAAGAAAAGTTTATAGATGGATTTATTTAATAAATACTTGGTTCCTGCTGAAAGAAGTGTAGAAGGAGGAAGTGAACACATCATGATCATATAACTAGTTAGTGACAAAGCAGGTTTAGGTCCCAGGTCTTCCGACTCCTAACCCAGTGCTTGTTCTACAAGTACATTGTACTGTCATCCTTCTTCCTGTCCTGTTATGCTCTGCATTGATTCTGGAGAGACTCCCAGAAAATTACCAGCATGAAATAGGATGTCAAAGAGGGAGAGGGTATATAGCAGTGAAGGGGAATATGTGAGAGGGGAGCAGAGTGGGAATCCCAAGAATAGGACTAGTGGGAAGAAAAGGGATTGGTTTTGATCATCAGACTAAGGGACTGTCTTAGTCTGTTCAGTCTGCTATTAACAAAACACCACAGACTGAGTAACTTACAGTCAACAGAAATGTATTTCTCACAGTTCTTGAGGCTGGGAAGTCCACGATCAATGGTCAGCATGGCCAGGTTCTGGTGAAGGCCTCTTCCAGGTTGTAGACACCCAGTTTCTCACTGCGTCCCTACATGGTGAAAAGGGTAGGAATCTCTGTGGGGCCTGTTTTATAAGGGCACTAACCCCGTTCGTGAGGGCTTGGCTTTCATGACCTCATCACCTGCCAAAAGCCCAGATCCCTTTGGGCTTTAGGATAAATTTGGGGGGAACACAAACAGACCATAGCAGGTGCTCTTATATAAGGGATGTGTATCTCATTTAGTGATCACTGACATTTAAAGATACAGATTTTTAAAAACAGTGATTCATTTTGCAAAATTGTTTAATTTAAAACATTTTACTTTAGGATTCATTTTCACAACATTGGTATAGAAAAGAATGACTTATAGTAATCTTAGTTTTCAAGAACATGTGAAATGAAAAATATGTTCATTATAATATTCAATATAACATTATATTAAAAGTCTTATTCTTAAGTATAATCCACCTTCTCCTTTAGCTATTGAAAACTTTTAATATTTCTCATATTTTTTTCTGGTTTTATTGACAAAATTATAAATTTTTAAGGTGTACAACTTCTTATTTTGATATACATACACATTGGGTATATTTATCATATTGCTAAATGCCAAGTATTATGCCTGGAACAGAAGGGCTCAGTAAATGAAGTATTAATTTTTGGCCACAGAGACTCCTCAGAGACCAGAAGCATACCCTGTTTCTGGCCATTGCTGACTTATCTAAGAGTTAAGGTACTTGGTGTATGGTGGGCTGATTAGTTTGTTTACTGGGAATCTGAAAACCCCAATGGAGGGAGAATTCACTACAATGATGGAAGATGGTTGGAATCACGCCATCTTCCTGAGCAGTGCCCTGCCCAGAAGCCTGTGAGCTTCTGCTGCTGAGGTCCCTGGAGCGGCTCAGTTTCTGTTTCTCCTAAGCTTCGTGGTTCAGCTCTTCTATAGAGTCTGTGAACTACTTTGGTGTCCTCTCAGTAAGTCCCAGTTTTTGTTTGAATTAGCATAGTTATCTATCCACTCTGTTATATAGATATCTAATAGATACCTATTAGATATAAATATAATGAAAATCTAATCTAATTTATCTGATTCTGTTGCTTGCCATTAAAAGAACTGTAGTTGAGCATTAAAGAAAAAGCCATCCATTGACCTTTTTTTCCAGTTGAGGACAGATTTAACTGTAGAAGTAAAGTTTTAGAAATAAAAGAGACTAACAATCATCTGTTCTAGAGTTTTAAAATTCTTTTGACTGTGACTCACAGAAATATATTTTAACTACAGACATATCTACCACACCACACCTGGTTTACCTAGTTATAAATATATCACAGAGACAAAAGTGTTTTTCCTGTAACTTGATTTTTTTTAATTCTATTTGGAAAAAATACGGGTTGTGACTAACTGAACTGACTTCATATATGACCCATGAATGGATTATAAACCCATATTTAAACTAATTTGGTTAAATTGCTTTATTTTATAGAGAAGAGTGGCAAATGACAGTGTTGGTACTAAAACTAAATACCATACCCATGTTTTTCTTAAAAATATTCTTTAATATTGCCAGTAGCTTCTGTTTTAATGAAAACAACAATAGGAATAGAGTGTATGTGGACTTGCCTCCTTAAGACTTATTTTATCTACTCTGTATGGTATGCTGTTGCCAGATTAATTTTCCTAAAGTAACACTTTCATATCTTATTTCTCAATTCAGAAATTTTAACCATTTTATTTGACTTCAGATGCATCGTACAAACAGTTTCAGATGCATATTCCTTTTTAAAAAATTTTTTTTGACTTTTCAGAGGTAGGATCTAAAGTATGATGGAAGAATTTGCTTTAAGCTTTGTCTATAAAATAGATAATTTGCTTAAAAATTTTTTTTAATTGAGGTATGATATATAACATATATATGGTTGATCCTTAGACAACATGGGTTTGAACTGCATGGGTCCACTTGCATGCAGATTTTTTTCAATAAGTATATTGGAAAATTTTTTTGAGATTTCTGGCAATTTGAAAAACTCAAGGATAAATCACATAGCCTAGAAATTTTGAAAAAATTAAGAAAAAGGTAAGTATGCATAAAATAATGTGTTAGATACTAGTCTATTTTATCATTTACTACCATAAAATACACACAAATCTATTTTTTAAAAGTCAGAATTTATCAACTTTCGACCATGCATGGTTCCATTCACAGTCGAGAGAAATGTAAACAGACATAAAGATGCAATATTAAATCAGCTGCGTCCGATTAGCTGTCGTGCACACGGTGCCACTGTGGTAACTTCACAGCGCCTTGTCTTGCTGTCGTAGCAAGCGCACATGTTGCTGATTTCTGCTTAAAACGCCATGTGACACTTGTCCCCACGTGTGCAGCGTCAATACAGTCAACGGCATACCCAGCAAAAGGTGATCTCTGCGGTTCTCGCATATTGTTCCTTGTGTTAAGTGCAGTGCCATAAACGTTGAAGAACACCAGGGGGCCGTACAAAGTGCTTCTTCTAGTGTTGCTGGAAATGCTCCCAAGAAACAGAGAAAAGTCATGACATTACAAGAAAAAGTTGAATTGCTTGATAAGTACCATAGATTGAGGTCTGCAGCTGTGATTGCCCATTTCAAGATAAATGAATCCAGTGTAAGGACCATTGTGGAAAAAAAAAGAAAATAAAATTTGTGAATCTGTTGTAACCATGATTTTGGGGGGGGGCAGGGAATACCTTTTATTTCATGTTGAAAATGCAGCTTTTATGTGGGTGCAGGATTACTATAAGAAAGGCCCACCTATAGACCCAGTATGATTCAAGAAAAAGCAAAGTCATTAATGTAGACCAAAGTGCCCTATTCTGGGGAAAAATTCCACAAAGCACATATTTATCAGTAAGGAAGAGAAGCAGGCACCAGAATTTGAGGCAGGAAAGGATAGGCTAACTAAAATTTTGTGCAAATGCAGTCAGGTCAGTGATCAGTACTGTCGTTATCTGTCAAGCTGCTAACCCCTGACCCTTGAAGGGAAAAGATAAGCACCAGTGGCCAGTCTTGTGGTTGTACAGCAAGAAGGCCTGCACAACAAGAGCCGTTTTTCTGGGTTGGTTCTTCAGATGCTTTTTCCCTGAAGTCAGGAAGTACCTTGCCAGTAAGGGACTGCCTCTTAAAGTTCTTTGGATATTGGACAGTGCCCCTTGCCACCCAGGACCCCATGAGTTCAACACTGAGGGTGTTCAAGTGGTCTCTTTGCTCCCAAAGACAGTGCCTCTAATTCAGCCTCTAGATCAGAGGGGCCTCAGGGCCCTTAAGGCTCATTACTCGCAGTGCACTGTGGAAAGGGTTGTCAGTGCTGGGGACAGAGAGACATCATGAAAGCTTGGAAGTTTCACACCACTGAAGATGCCATTGTTACAGACAAGACTGTGAAAGCAGCAAGCCCAAAACAATAAATTCCTGCTATCACCATACATAGTTATAATATTTTTGTGTGTGTGTGATGAGGACTTTGAAGATTTACTTTCAGCAACTTTCAAATATGCAACAATAGTTTTAACCAGAGTCACTATGCTGTACATTGTATCCCCATGACTTGTTTTATAACTGTAAGTTTGTACCTTGACCCCGTCACCCATTCCGTCCACTGCATCCCTATCCCCCTCCTCTGGCAATCACCAATCTGTTCTTTGTTGAGCTTGGTTATTTTTAAAGAAATTTATTTTTTAGGTCCCACATATAAGTGAGAGCATACAGTATTCATCTTTCTGTTTGACTTACTTGGTCCATCCATTGGCAAGATTTCATTCTTTTTAATGGCCGAATAATATTCCTGTGTGTGTGTGTGTGTGTGTGTGTGTGTGTGTGTGTGTGTGTATATATCCATCCACATTTTATTTTTCCATTCATCCATTGATGAACACTTAGGTTGTTTCTGTATCTTGGCTATTGTAAATAATGTGGCAATGAACATGGGGGTGCATGTATCTTTTTGAATTTTTGTTTTTGATAATTCACTTTTGAATAATGAAAATTAATATGCTTTTGTTCATAATCTCATCTTCATAAGTCATTTTAAATAGCAAAACTGCTAAGATACTTCGGGAGTTTGATATTAAAGACCTGCCAGCAATCATTTTTGATAGCTATTGAAGTTGAATTAAATATGTATTAGCTAGGACTTTTCTTCTGTTAAAAAGAGACAAAAGATATTGTATGTTCATTGTATGTTACTAACAATAGATGGTATAGTAGGTTATATATCTTTATATATGATATCAGTTACTTATATATAATTATATAAATATATATAAGTAGAGCAAAAGACTGAGGTGTTTTAGCAGGTTTGATATAGAAATGCAGATTTTTCTAATTTGCAGTTACAGTGCAGTGCTGTAGACTAGTGATGGTCACAGCAGTTGTCTGTGTTGAGCAGATGACCCCTCTCCTCACCCCATGATACCAACCCATTTCTGCAGCTTCGTAGATGGCTGCAGTTTAGCAAATTGTTTTTGATTAATGTCAGTGATGTGATTTAAAGAAAGAAAATAGATAATAAAAAAAAATTTTGTAAAAATTGTTCCATTTGGATCCTTGCCCATATTCAGATACATGGATAAATGAGCTTCTCTAATAGGAAGAAAAGATCTTTGTAAAACTTAGGTTCCTTCTTAGCCTGTACTGCTTTTTGGCTGAAAGGGGGTTTAATGAACTATGTTACAAAGCTGTTACAGGGGCCTATCTTTTCAGGAAGTTCTTTTGATACACTTGCAGGATGTAAGAATGCTGATAATTGTTTTCCTGACTCTAAAAATTATAGTTGGTGGTAAGCAGTCAAACAAGTAAACAAATAAAAGATAATTTTAGAGAGTGATAAGGACCATGAAGAAAATAAAAGAATAAAAGTGATGTGAGGGAATTTTTTGCCACTTTATTATAGTTAGAATGGTTAGGGGCAGCCTTACACAAGAGAATATATTTGAGTATGATAAGGAGCCAGTTGAGCAAAGGTGAGGAGAAAGAGTATTGCTGACAGGGAACAAATACAAAGGCCCTGAGTTGGTAGATAATCCACAAAATAAATAAATTTCCTATCTGGATGATAAATTTCTACTAAGAGTTTCCTGGAGGGAACATTTTCAGCAATTTTCAATTTTAGTGTTGCATTTATTTACCATGTAATTTATACAATATAAAGTATTTGATTCATTCCAAGTATTTGTTGAGAATTATTGTGGCCTTAGTTAATGGGATTCAGTAGTGACGGACCAAGCCCTTATTTCACAGAGCTAGTATTTTAATAGCAAAAACAAATAGTAAGAGTTAAATCATAAGTTTCAGACAGTGGGAAATGCTCTGAGTACATCCCCAAGAAGAAGGGGCTAGAGCGAATGGGACACCGTTTTTATGGGAGGGAGTTAGGGAAGGCTCTATAGACACAGAGGGCAGTTAGGGAAGGCCTGTGTAGACATAGAAGTGAGTTAGGGGAGGCCTGCATAGAGAGTTGGCGTCTAAATACCAAGAGCCAGCATGTGACAATATGGGAAAAGAACATTACAGGCAAGAGGAACAGCAAGCATAATGGCCTTGATGTAGGAGTGAGTTTGGTATGTTTCAGCGACTGAAAGAAGGCCACTAAGGCTCGTCATGAGCCAGACTAATGGGAAAAGTGGTGTGAGACCTGGTTATTAGAGAGATGACTATTTGGTTCTAGGCCAGCATAGCTTAGGACAAAAAGAGCCCTTTTACTTGATCCAGTTTAGTTCACCAGAATCCAGTACTCGGGGTTGGAGCTGAACCTGCACTAATACTAAGACATGTTCTTTGTCTTACTCTGCAGGTAGACTAAAGCAGGTAGAACCTTGTAGACCATAAGAAGTTTGAATTATTCTGAGTACAAGGAAATCACCAGAGATTTTAAATACAGCAATGAGTTTGATCTGGTTTCCTTTTAAAATGTGCCTTCAGGTTGCTTTTTAGACAGTGGGTATAGGAGGTGAGTGTGAGAAGAGGGGTGGGATGAGACTGCTGGAGAATCAAGAATTGTATCTTGGGCATGTTAAGTGTTAAGTGCCTTTTAGCTTTTGAGTAAGAATATATGAGTGAAGTTTAGAGTCTTGTGTAGAGATTTAAATTGGGAGTTATCAACATTTAAAGTCCATGGGCCTGAATGAAAGTACCTAGGAACAAAACGTGGATAGAGAACCATTAAAAAGCCATTATAGTAATTACAGTATGGGAGAAAAACTTCCTTTCTCATAAATGTCAGTATTTTAATATAGTAGCATTATAGTAAGGCAGAATAATTTGAGAAAAGACTGTATGCGTGTATGTGATAACGTTAGTAAGTACAGTGCTGTGTCAGTATAAAATCACTCTTTCTTGCATGGTGAAGCCAAGAATTAACATGATTTGTAATCCTGATAATGACACTCTGAAGCTTCTTCCTTAAAATCAGAAAGTTCTGTCAAGCTTATTGTTCTGAGAAAATTAGTTGTCTTGGGTGTTGAAAATGCAGTGAGTTGTGTACTGTTATCTTAGTCCTTGGTCAAGGAGCTCAGGAACATACACGTTCTGTGACTCAGCCCTCAGGTTGCTTTGTAGAGAAACACTGGAGAGAGAACTATGCTAGAAAAGGCAAGTAAGACAAAGAACACGTTTTAGTGTTAAGGCAGGTTCAGTTCCAACCCCGAGTACAGGATTCTGGTGAACTAAACTGGATCAAGTAAAAGGGCTGTTTTTGTCCTAAGCTAGGTTGGCCTAGAACCAAGTAGTCATAAGAGGTTCTTTATTTTCTATAACAACCAAACATGGAACTTACTATTCCAGTAGGGTCAGTGGCCATCCTGCCTATTTGAAAGGAAGAAGAACCTGAGAGTAAGAGAGAAGCCTGGGCACAGGTGCAGGGAGGGCAAGGGAAAATGCGGAGAAGTGGTCAGTGGTGAAAAAAACTGGGAGCAGTTGGATGAGGAGAGGAAGGAAGGACAGGCAACGGGGAAGAGGAAGGAGCTGGAAGAAGACAGTTTTGGGGCAGGTGCTGCCTCCAGCCCTATTAACTTGGAAAATCTTTAAAGGAGAGAGAGAAAACTCAGAATTCTTAGAGCTCCTCTTAATGTCTTATTTACTGGTCTTGAGGAAGAGAGAAACTAGAGCAGGACGACCTGCCTTTCCTCTTGAGGGAGCAGGTCCTGGGCTCCTGCGCACTAGTCACGTGAGCAGATGGCAGAGAAGAGGTTAGGACTCAGTGCTGACCTTGAACTCCTCTGAATATAATATCCCTGCAAAGCATGCGGGCCCAGTCAGTGTTTCAGAGTCTGTTTCTTACCAACATTTCTCTTCCCTGGATATGGAATAAAGGGAAGGATGGGGGTGCTTAGAAGAATTTCTTTCCCTTTCAGCCAACTTCATGATTAAAAGGATTTAGATTTTTGATTTCTTGTCTATATAATTAAGCTACTTAAGAAAAAACACTTAAAACTAATTGGAAGAGACATGGTGAAACATCTTGTATAATAATCTCAAAGAAAATGGAATATCACATTTATCTCCACTTTTTCTTTTAGTGTTTTATTTTTGAGATATAACTGCCATATGACATTGAATTAGTTTCAGGTGTACAACAGTGATTTGCTAAATGTATATATTGTGAAGTGATTACCACAATAAGTTTACTTATATCTCCATTATTAACCTTTTATTTCTTATACATGAGAAGAAAAAAATGGTACTGATAAAAAATACCAAACAACTTTTATCTATTAAAGATTTTTCTTTTAACTTTTAAAAGAAATCATTTTTTCAAAAAGATGGATTTTAGATTTCAGTTTATGTTTATAAGGTCTTAATAGGGAAAAAGTGTTTGCTGCCTTAGCTGTTCCCCAGGCAAGGTAACAGACAGCATGCTTTTTGTACAGAATCAGCTCTGCAAAGACAGGGCCATGTCGGTCATGTTTGCCATATTCCCAGAAAGCTGTCCCAAAGAAAGATAATGAATGAGTGAAGGAATAAGAGATGTTGGTGAGTATTTAAATTAAGAATTAAATACATTTTGAAAGAGAAGTCATTCAGAATTTTACTAAGTGGAGGTTGGATTTTGGTTTCTGTTTTCCTACAGATTAGAGTGAGCTGTAATTATTCATGAAATACATATTTATTGAGCTTCCAGTATTAGATGTTCTGTGGGAGGCTCCTGAACTCCTGGGGTTTACAGTAGAATCTAATTATGTGATTAGATTGTTAGCTCTCGTCTTCATCACGTTAACATAGTAAGGGCCTGTCTACTCTTAGATAACCGTGGGGGAGAGTGCGCTGGCCTTTGGTTTCAGTTAGCTTGTGGCTGCTTGCCAATTCCCTGTCTACCTTTGCTTTTGGCAAGCTGTGTTGCTTAAAATTTAACAATATATGTACATCAAATCACCATGCTGGATACTTTAAATATCTTATACTTTGATATATCAGTTACACCCCCAATAAAACTGACATTTAAAAAAATTAACAGTCTGGCTTTAATAGTATACCTGCATTTTTACCAGTTTATTTTCATGAATCATGCTTGAGATATAAATAGGCCTGGTAACCAAGGATGTATTTTAGAAACTAAATCCAGTCATAATAGATTTGGGGTTGTTGATCAAATTCTTTCATTATATAGTTGCATTGTATTGATCTGGAAGTGGTTGAATTATAAAAGTTGATACAGTGTTATTACATTTGGCCAGAGCCATTTTTTGTAAGAGCAGATAAAATCCAAAGAGTAGCTGGTGCCCAGTTGACCTGCACCAATGATGAATGAGGCCAGTCAGATATTTTGCCTCAGATCTGAACAAATCCTGGAAGGAATTTGCATGTTAGCAAATTGGGAAATTAAGCAGAGAGTCATGGGGTAGTGTTAGGGCTGGAGGAGCCACGACAAACCATGGAGAGTTGTCCAGAAAGGCCTCATAACCATCCTTCTGTATTAGCAAATATAGGTCCACACCATTATTTTTGAAGGCTTCCCAATATTCTGTGGTATGAAAATACCCTAATTTCTAGCTTTGGCCCGTGTCTATGTGTAAAGGCCATGAGTCGGTTTAGGTAAAGTTGGTATCAGAGCTCCACCACTGTGGCATGTTAATGCTGCCAACAGGCATTCTCATAGAAGGAAATGGGTGACCTCTAGATAGTTCTTGGTAGGCTGGAGGAAACGTATTTGTACTTCTTACTATGCTTTTGAGTTTCTGCCATAGTTATGTTTAAATCTTGTGAAACTTCCTCTCTTCTTGTTCAATTTTAAATTGTCTTCATGCTTTCTAAAAACCTGGGATGAGTAGTAACCAAGAGAGATATGACCACCGTCCTTTTTCTCTTTCTCATACATAGTGCTTGGGAAATGGGGCCTGACTGGGCGGTAGAGGCAAATTAGAGAACAGCTATGATTGTGTCATAACCTTTTTTCTTTTTCTTTTTCTTTTTTTTGATAAAGCAAATACTGTCCAGCCCATTTTTCATACATACCCAGCAGAAAGAAATTTGCTGACAAACTTCCTTTCAGGCAATTTTTTGAGTGTTAAGTGGGGGTTTTACAAATGGTTATTTTTATATGATAAAGCATATTTCAGTGTATTTTATATAACTTGTTTTAGATTTTGAGATTTGAAGCACAATTTTTGGCTCAACATCAGCATATGCCTGGGAAACTTTCAAATCTGGAAAGCTATAAAACACAAACATGCTTTGAAGTATACCATATGTGACTGGTTAAAATACACTAGGAATGTCATATTCGTTAGAAATGAAAGACCATAGCTATTATTTTACATTGTTGGCCTGGAGTAGCAGCAATTAGGTTGAGGGGTGGTGGACAAGCCCAAGCTGCCATATATAAACTATCGTAAAAATATATCTTGCCCAGGTCACTGTGGTTAGGACATTTGGAAAATACATATATTTTTTACTTAAATCTTGATTTGTTGGATATAGTCATTTACTTTAGTGGGTTTTCATGAAGCCTGTGTTTTATTGTCTTGGTGGTTATTGTTTTTTTCCTCCTTACATGTCTTTGAGGGCCTGCTCATTAGCAACTCCATCATTTGTAGGCCGGGCACATGAAAAGTGACAGTAGAGAAATCGCTTAATTTTAATTCCTTAAAGTATTAATTGATACAACATTTGTTTGAGAAAACATAAAAATAAATGGTTACAATGAAGTTTGAAGATTATCTTTAGATAATAAACTATTCCATAGGCTAATCCCACACTGACTACATAATGCCTCAAGTGATAAAACCACTGTAAGTCTTTGTATCACTTAAAACTTTTTTGAGTACTTTGATGTACATCTCATTTAATGCTTTCTGAGGTGAGAATCAAGTATTAGACCCATTAAACAGAAGAAGATAAAGCCCCGTGAGGTCTGCATGACTTCCTAAGATCAGATCTTTTCTTTTTAGAAGTCAATTTTGTTATGGCATAATTTAACTAAAATAAACTATACCTATTTAAAGTAGGTAGTTTGAGTTTTGACAGATGTTTGCACCCGTATAAATACTGCTCCAATTGCATATAAGACATTTTTATCACCCCTCAAAATTCCCTTGTGTCTCAGTTCCCTATCAGGCATCCATTATATCCTTTCTGTCATTATATATTAGTTTTGCCTGTTCTAGAATTTCATTTAGGTGGAAGCATAATGTATGAACTCTGTCTTAAATGGATTATTTGCTCACATTTTTGAGATTCATCCATATTTACACACAACTGATATGTGTAATTTGTTCTGTTGCTTAGTATTATCCCATCGTATGAATACCACAGTTTATTCATTTACCTGTGGATTGATATTGATGTTCCCAGGTTTTGGCCTGCTGTTACAAATAAAGCAGCTGTGAACATTTGTGTACACTTTTGTGAAGGCATGTATTTTCATTTCTTTTGGGTAAATACCTAGGAATTGAATTGGTGAGCTGTACATACGTAAGCATATGTTTAACTTTTAAGTAGCTGTCAAGCAGTTTCCTGAAGTGGTTGTACTTTTTATTTTGCCGCCTGCAGTGTATGAGTGTCCCAGTTGCTCCTCATCCTCACCAGCACTTTTGGTATTGTCAGTCTTTTTAACTTTAGCCATTCTTGTGGGCATTACTATTTCCTTGTGGTTTGAATGGGCATTTCCCTGATGACTGATGTAATTTAGTGTTTTTCATATGTTTATCGGTCATTCATACATCTTTTGTGTAAGTATCTGTTTAAATCTTTTTCTCATGTTCTTTTTGGACCTTTTGTTTTCTTACTACTCTAAGTTCTTTATATATTCTGACTACAAGTCCTTCGTGAAATATATGTATTGCAAATATTTTCAACTGGTCTGTCATTTGCCTTTTCACTTCTCAGTGGTGTCTTTCAAGGAATTTGAAATTTTGATGAAGGCCAATAAGTTTTTTTTTTATAGTTAGTGCTTTTACGTCCTAAGAAATCTTTGCGTCATGATTGTGCAGAATTTTTTCTAGTAGAGGTTTATAGTTTTAGCTTTTATATTTAGGTCTATGATTCATTTTGGATTTTTATATAATGGGAGGGATGAGTCAAGGTTTTATTCTTTTTCTTAGTAAGGATGTCTAGTTGTACTAAGCTCCATTTGTTGTAGGCTCTTCTTTCCCCACTGGCTAACTTTGACATGTGAGTCTGTGCCACTGATTTGTATGTCTGTCAGGCCAGAACCACACAGTCTCAATTATTGTGGTTTTTATAAGTCCTACAATCTGGTAGAGTAAGTCGTCCAACTTTGCTGTTCTTTATCAAAACTGTTTTAGTTATTCTGGGTTCTTTGCCTTTCTGTAGAAATTTTAGCATCATCTGTCAATTTCTACAAAAGTTGCTAGGATTTAGATTGAAGTGTTGAATCTATATATCATTTTGGTAAGAATTGATAGTTTAGCAGTGTTTGAGTCTTCAGTGTAAACATGGTAACTTAATTTCAGCAGTGTTTTTAGTATACGAGTCATATACATATTTTGTTAACCTTTATTTCATCATTTTGATTGTAAATGGAATTGATTTTTAAATTTAGTTTCCAGTTCATTGCTAATATGGATAAGTATAATTGAATTTTGAACATCGATTTTTGTTTCTTGTTTCTGTCTTGTACCTTGCTAACTACATTTATTCCTAGTAGGTTTTTGTGGATTTGTCAGAATTCTGTACATAAACAGTCATGTTGTTTGTGAATAAACATAGTTTTACTCCTTCCTTTCCAGTATACATGCCTTTTTTTCCTTCTTTTACTGCACTGCCTATGACTTCCAGAGTTAAACATGGTCAGACCAGACATCCTTGCCTTATTCCTGATCTTATGGGCATTGTATTTAGTTCATGATGTTATTACTTTAGGAATTTTGAAGATGTCCTTTATAAAGTTTAGGAAGTTCTGTTCCTAGCTTGCTACAAATTGTTTGTATGTGTGTGTTTTAAATCATGACTAGGTGTTTTATTTTGTCAAATGCTTTTTTTGGCCTCTATTGGGATGATCATATGTCTTTCCTCACTTAACCTGTTTATGTGAATTACATTGATTGATTTTCAGATACTAAGCCAGTAATTCCTGCAATTAAATCCATTTGGTCATGGTGTAGTATTTCTTTTATATATTGATGGATTTACTTTGTTAATATTTTCTCAAGAGTATTTACAGCCATGTTCATGAAAGGTGTTTTCTTTTCTTCTAATTTCTTTATCTCGTTTCAGTATCAAGGTAATACTGACTTTATATAATGAGGTACAGTTATCTTTCCTTTTCTGTTTTCTAAAAGACTATTTAAGATTGGCATCATGTCTTCCTTAAATGTTTGATAGAATTCACCAGTGAAGCCATCAAGGTTGGTGTTTCCTTTGTAGGAAAGTTTTTAAATTATAAATTCATTTTTAAATATAGGTTTTTATGGCTGTGAAAAGTTTTCATCAGTCAATTTCGGTTATTTTCGTGTTTCTTAAGGAATTTGTTTACTTTGTCTAAATTTATCAAATTTATTGGACAAGGTTGTTCATAATATTCCCTTATTATTCTTTTAGTATCTATAGACCCTGTAGTGATGTCCTTTCTTTCTTTCCTGTATTAATTTGTGTAGAGGTTTATCAGTTCTTTTCATCTTTTATAAGACCTGTCTTTTTGTTTCTTTTTTACTATTGTTTTGCTTGTTTTCTAGGTCATTGATTTCTGCTCTTATCTTTATTATTTCCTTTCTTCTTCTTACTTTGATTCAGTTTGCTCTTTTTCTAGCTTCTTAAAGATAGAATCTTGGGTAATTGATTTTAAAATATTCTTTTCTGATATAAACACTTACAGCTATGAACTGCCGTATAAGATCTGTTACAGATGTAACCTGCAAATTTTGACATTGTGTCAAACACCAGAAAAATGGTGTTTCACTACTATTCAGTTATTTTCTAAATTCCCTGACAATTTCTTTTTGACTCATTGATTATTTAGAAATGTCTTATTTAACTTCTATATAGTTGGATATTTGCCAGGTATGTTTTTAATTTTTGATTTCTAATTTACACTTGTGGTAGTTACAGAACATAACTTTGTATGACTTCAGTTTTAAAAAATATATTAAGACTCTATGGCCTGGCATTGGGTCTATCTTGATGAAAGTTATGTGCCCTTAAAAAGAATGTGTATGCTGTTCTTATTTGTAGTGTTCTATAAATGTCAGGTCATTTTGCCTGATAATGCTTTTTAGGTTTTTGTATCCCTTCTGATTTTCTGTCCCCTTATTCTAATAATTCTTGAAAAAGTATTGAAAACTTCAACTAATTGTGGAGTCCTTTATTACTCTTTTTAATTGCCATTTTTCTTCTTGCATTTTGGCTTTTAAGATTTTTTTCTCTACTTTATTTTTAAAAGCTTGAGTATGAGATGCCTATGGGTGGTTTTCTTTATGTGTATTCCACTAATGGTTCACTGAAATTTTTGGTTTGATGGGCTATTTTACTAATTTTGGAGAAGTCGTGGTTTTGACTACTATCTCTTCAGATATTTCTGCTGTTGTGTTCTGTCTCTGTTCTCTTTCTGGTACTATCATTACATGTATTTTAGACCAGCACTGTTCAATGGAAATATAATGTGAGTCATTCATGTAATTTTAAATTGTCTAGTACCCACATAAAAAAAGTAAAAACAGGTGAAATTAATTTTAAGAAAATATTTTATTTAACCCAAGATATAAAAAAATGTGATTTCAAAATTTAATTTTCTTAATTAATGAAATATTTTGTATTCTTATTTTTGTACTACCTTAAAAATCCAATGTGTATTTTATACTTATAGCACCTTGAAATTTAGATGCTTAATTTTCATCAGAAACACTGTATCTGTATTTAGATATTACAAAATTTAGCTTGAAAATTAGTCACATGTCCAAGTCATTCCAAGCCTAAAAGCTTTCCAGTAATTGAACTGAATACTAGCCTTTTGTTGTTGTTTTATAGTAATGTTTCACTTACTTATTCATCTATTATCTATTTGTTAATTTATCATGGTAAAATACATGTAAAATTTACCATTTTAAAGTGTACAATTTAGTGGCATTAAGTATATTCACAGTGTTCTTTAATCATCACCATTATTTAGTTCCAGAATTTTTATCACCCCAAACTGAAACCCTGTACCCATTAGCAATCACTCCCCATCTGCCTCCCTTCCCACTCTTTGCCCTCTGGCAACCATTAGTCTACTTCCCTAAGCAACCATTAGTCTACTTCCTATCTCTATGGGTTTGTCTATTCTGGATATTTTATATAAATGGTATCATACAATATGTGGTCTTTTGGGATTGGCTCCTTACTTTGTATAATACCACTTTCAAGGTTTTTTGATGTTGTAGCACATAACCATACTTCATTCTTTTTTATTGCCAAATAGCATTCCATTATGTGGATGTAACATTTTATTTATCCATTCATCAATTGATGGACAGTTAGGTTGTTCCTACTTTTTGGCTACCATGAATAATGCTACTATAAACATTCATTTACAAGTTTTTGTTTGAATACTTGTTTTTAGTTCCTTTGAATATATACCCAGTAGTGGAATTACTGGGCCATATAATGGTAATTCGATGTTTAGTTAAACATAGAATGTTCCTTACTGAGGAACCACCAAACAGTTGTCCACAGGAGCTGAACCATTTTACACTCCTACCAGCAGTGTTTGAGGGTCCTAATTTATCCACATCCTTGACAACACTGCATATTTCCTGTTAAAAAATTATAGCCATCATACTGGGTGTGAAGTGGTATCTCATTGTGGTTTTGATTTCAATTTCCCTAATGAACTTGTGTATCTTTTCACATGCTGGTTGGTTTGTGTATATGGGTATCTTTTTTGGAGAAATGTCTCTTAAAGTCATTTGCCCATTTTTTTTTAATATACTTTATTTTATTATCATTAATTTACAATTACATGTGCAATATTACGATTATTAAACTACCCCTTCATCAGGTCCCCCCCACCAACCCCATTATAGTCACTGTCCATCAGCGTAGTGAGATGCTATAGAATCACTACTTGTCTTCTCTGAGTTGTTCTGTCCTCCCTGTGCCCCCCCAACATTACATCTGCTAATCGTAATGCCCCTTTTTCCCTCTTATCCCTCCCTTCCTGCCCATTTCCTCCAGTCCCTTTCCCTTTGGTAACTATTAGTCCGTTCATGGGTTCTGTGAGTCGGCTTGCTGTTTTGTTCCTTCAGTTTTTTTCTTTGTTCTTATACTCCACATATGAGTGAAATCATTTGATACTTGTCTTTTTCGGCTTGGCTTATTTCACTGAGCATAATACCCTCTAGCTCCATCCATGTTGCAAATGGTAGGATTTGTTTTCTTCTTATGGCTGAATAATATTCCATTGTGTATATGTACCACACATCTTCTTTATCCATTCATCTACTGATGGACACTTAGGTTGCTTCCATTTCTTGGCTATTGTAAATAGTGCTGCAATAAACATAGGGGTGCATCTGTCCTTTTCAAATTGAGCTGCTGCATTCTTAGGGTAAATTCCTAGGAGTGGAAATCCTGGGTCAAATGGTATTTCTATTTTGAGTTTTTTGAGGAACCTCCATACTGCTTTCCACAATGGTTGAACTAATTTGCAGTCCCACCAGCAGTGTAAGAGGGTTCCCTTTTCTCCACATCTCGCCAACATTTGTTGTTGTTTGTGTTTTGGATGTTGGCCATCCTCACTGGTGTGAGGTGATATCTCATTGTGGTTTTAATCTGCATTTCTCTGATGATTAAGCGATGTGGAGCATCTTATCATGTGCCTGTTGGTCATCTGAATTTCTTC
>JAVSCE010003015.1:0-59886 GCA_032199065.1 Smutsia gigantea
AAACCTGAAGTCCCATGGAAGGAAAAAGCACATAATGCTAATTAATATAAAGGAATAACTTAATATAAAGCCATTTTATCCTTCCTGTCACTATAATCATAATGATGGGATTTAAGAGAATTCTTTATATTTTTGTATTTCAAATATAACTCAAGAAACACATCTCTCCTTCTGTGCTGTTTCTAAAATTCTCATCTTAAAGGTTTTATTACCATGAGCTCCAATATCAGAGACACTAAAAATGGACGACTTACTCCGCCACTCTAGATCTTAGTTTCTGTATGAAAAAGTTGCATATGATAACTATCTTTCTCATAGTTATTATGAGAATCAAAGTAACTCAGGAAAATTAGTACATTGCTGGCAAAGTGGGGAGTTAAAGGCATTAACCAGCTCACACATGGTCACAGAACTGTTAACATGCAGAAGCCAAGTTAGGTCCCAGGCTTTCTGCTGTTCTGTCGAGCATTCTTTTATTCCTATCACGCTGTGCCTCATTTCCATGAGAGGTGACAATTCCCTTTCCCTTCCACACGCTCTCAACCTGCACAACATGTGGCTATGACCTTTCTTGCCTGCTCATTTGTGACAATGCAACACTCACAATTCTCATTCTGATGCAAGCACCCAAAGCAGATGATCCACAAGTGCTTGAGGCACTATTTCACTCACTCCCCTGGCTGGAGAGTATTATCAAGCTGAGTGGAAAAAAAGTGGGTCATGTGTTTCAGTCCTTGACTGTTCTCTAAGGAGTCCATACAAATAAATGGTTGATCCTACCAGCCCTTGCAGGGACCCTGAACAAGTCATGATATCCAGAATGCACACCAGGGTTGCACATCTCCCCACATCAGGTATTCAACAGTCCCCTAGTCAAACAGCACCACATAAAGAACCAGAGGATGTTCAACCCCACGCACATGGTCATGAGCTGGCTAAACCGTCATCACCCGGGTTTATCCCACAAAGCCTTTACCCAGAGCATAAGATACACATAGAATTTATAAAACATGGTATGAAAAAAGGAGTGTGAAATATATCAATAATTTATTGTATTGACTATATTTTGAAATGATTATATTTTGCATATATTGCTTTAAACAAATGTTAAAATTAATTACTCCTGTTTCTTTCTACCTTTTTTTTAAAAAACACAGGCTACTAGAAAATTTAAATTCACATATGTGGCACACATTTGTGGCACAGATTGTATTCCTATTGAACAGTGATGGTTTAAAGGTAAATATATCAATGACAGTTTGATTTATTCTTATAAAACTATATACAGGATTTGTGGCATATGTTTTAAAAGGTCATTAATGAGCTAAGGTTGATATCACGAGGCTGATACATACATAACAAACATCTCCTACACATAACTTACAGGATCAGCCCTTTTCCAATATCCAGGTACTCTTTCTTCACTGTCAACCCTAACAGATACGGTTACATGGTTTCCCACCCAACAGAAAGGGAAAGAAGATACATGAACAATTTATACTGAAAAAAGACATCAGAAAGAAAAATATAATTGGGAGGAGTCTATGAAAAGTTGATGAACAATAAAAAAACACACTAAAAAAGCACTTAACTGTGAAGTGATGTGTTATGAAATTACATCTTTAGTATGAATGTACCTTAAAAGGTCTCAGCACGGACTGGAATCCGCTTGATTAAGTCATCAAAACAGGTTTGGGTATATCCAATTGATGCTGCTTAAGAATGCAAAGAAATGTATCGAACATATCTGAATGATTTACAGTAAACAATTTCGGCTCATTTTTTAAAAACTGGAGTACTTAACAGCTATGGTCCTTAGCATGTTGCAATGGCAGAACCAAGTTTTTGGCCAAGAAATAAAACTCTCAGATCCCTTTTGCAGTGTCCAAAGGAATATTTTGGGATTTAATTGATGAGATGTATATTAGCCAGTGGTACTTCATAGGTGCTCAAGATGTAATAATTCTCTACCTGGAGTATCATGTACTCTGAGGGTGTTAGAAAGTGAAAGTATGCTGACTTGTTCTTATTTAGGCTCATTCTTACTATATTTGAGATTTAATTCTGTAATATAATTGCCATTTTATTGAGTTCTCATGTGCCATAACATGTATTAGATTTTTGCTATATTATTGCAATTGTTTTTAGACCTCCTTTTCATTCTGCTGGTCGTAAAAAAATAAAAGATGGTTGCCAACACAAAATCATGGTATGCTTACTAATTCATTCAATATATATATATGTCAGAATTTACTAATTTCCAGGCACAAAGCTAGGACAATTACAGGGATCAAAATAAATAGGCTCTTTGCTGTCATGGAGTTTAACATCCAGTAAGTGTGGGGAGACATTACTGAAACCTAACACCCATTCTATTTTTTATTACTACTAGCACCTTGATTTTGTTTAAATGGAAGATGCACCCAGATTCCCTTCTGTCTAGGGACTCAGCTCTTCTCAGTGACATGTACATATCAGTTATCAGTCAAAATTTCCCAGAAAGTTATTGTTTTCCAGACTGGAAGGAACAGGATCAGCTGCTCTAAGCTTTTTGTCCTTTAGTCTTCTCCCATAGGGACTAGTATGCTGGAGGCACAATGGCTAGACTGGACAGCACTCTAAGAACATAGGAGCATGAAGATGGATAAAGCCTCATGGCCTGAAGTCACCTTTGAGTAGCTGCAGCCTTGGCCAATTTCCCCAAGATTTTATCTAACATTAGACAAACACATCTGTTAATTTTAAGCTACTCTTTGTCAGGCTACTTGCCTCTGAATGAATTTCTAACTAACACAATAGGCATGTCACAGAATGACGACTGAGAACTTTCTTTTACTCCAGGAATTATAGCTGAGTCTTTGTCAAAAGTGAGCACACAATATATCAAACACAGCACCTTCTAAGTTCCAAGAATCTCCAGTGATTGGAGACAGCAACCTTATCGCAATGCTTAAAGGGGAGCCAATTTAGAGAAACTGGCCGATTAGTAGCCATGACATACCCAACATACCCACTTAACATAAAGATAGTGCTAGAAGAGGTGGGGAGTCAGAATTTTGGAAGGTGTACAATTTAGGAAATGAGGCTAATCTCTCTGTTAATCACCTTCAGGAAGACAACCCTATACCTAAAGCTGAAGTCTAGGGAGTCTGGTTCCAAAAAATCACTTTTCAAGCTTAGAGGTGTCCAAACATCTTTACCTCCACTCTAATGGGGACCAATGATCACCTCTTTAGAAATCATTGACTATCTAATACCTAATACTTACGGGCTTACAGAAAGGATCAGCAGAGAGATGGCTAAGCCAAGGGAAGAAACACCAATAGGACAGCCTGCATTTCTTCCATGTGGCACAGAAAATACATGTGAGTTTCACATGGGTCCAATGGACAGCACAGCTAGTGGCAGAGTAGTGGGGCATGCTGGAAAGTGGGTCTCAGCAGCAAGAGGGTGTGGGGTGAGCCTTGGCGTGGAGAAGGTTGAGTCGGAACCAGATCCAAACACACCTACCATGGGAAGGAGACTGTAGGACCTCCAGGAGTACCTAGATTAGTGCTCACAGGAGAGCCAGAAGTGTAAAGGGTGTGATGACAGCTTGCGATGGAGGTTTTAGTTTGAAGGACACCAGGGGTGGTGTAGCCCTGAGCCCTGAGCAGGGAGAAGGAGTAATGGGGAGCAGTGGCCGGGCAGGGAGAGGGGCATGCGGCCTGCAGCCTGAGAACCAATGCTCGGAAAGGCTGGCTGGTCCCCTTGGAGGAGCTGAATGAAGCCCGTCTGGTCTGGGCGCAGAGACTGGTGGCAGGAGGAAGAGCAGCAGGAGATGTTGAAGGGTCAGACAGAAAACAAAGCATGAAGATTCCCTTGAATCAAAGAGTTATTCAGCCCGTCCCCAGGAAACAAGTGGAAGCAAGTGTTAGGTGTGAGCCCACAAAGTACCCTTTTCCTTCTCCTTCACTATCGTATGCAGAGATGGCTGACATTCTTCCCAGTCAATGCAGCTTATATGTCGGTGCATATTTTCAGAGGGCTTCCCGGCAGATTCAGATGGCAGCTCGTGCCAACGAGGATATGAATGGTACTTAGTTCAGGGCTCCACGCAAACGAGAAGAAGCATGTCAACTGCCTGTAGGATTTCTGGGAATTTCAAATGGACCTTTCTGTTGCTTCAGCCCCAGGGGGCATCTTAGACCCAACTTACTGCTGGGCTTTTTGCTCCCCTCCAACTGTGTCTTTCCCAGGGATGCCATCTTTTCAGGAGCTGCCACCATGTATTCTAGCTTTGTCTAAGCAAAGAGCACCTATTACCTCTTGCTTTTCCAACTTTAAAAGCTGGAGATGTGATAGTTCAGAGGCAGAAGGAAAACCCGAGCAGTAATTCACAACACTGGATGGCACGGTGGTGACAGCTCCTGTTTTGAACCTGTGTCACACTGTTTAAATAGCAGGAAGCAGAAAACAGCACAGTGTGACAGCTTTCCCTCCTTCCAGAAGCTATAGAGCTCACCTCTGCAACTTCCTTTCCCTCCTGCTGGTCCAGGAATGTTGGCGCCCAGCTAACTGCAGGGCAATTTCTAGACGCATCGCCAGCCAGGTGAACTAAACATGAATTCATCTAAGGATGATTTTCAGGAGACAAGGAATGAATTCCATGCAATTCAGCCAATGTGGGACAGTGCCCCCTCACATAGTCACATCCTGTTAATTTAACTCAATTTCAGTTGTCATCTACCAAACAAGAGGCCAGAGATAAGCAAAAAGATTAACTTAGAAGCAATGAGCGTATCTTTTAGAAACAAGAAACACTTACCCCAACGTCCGGCAGGGGATCCTTATGTTCATGTAGGACACTGGTTCGAACCTATGGAGTAAAACACACATTTTTCTCTATGACTTTTGAGTTCAACCAGTGCAGAAGCTTCACACAAGTGCTGGGTTTCATTTTCCTTCATCTGACATCAATTGAGACTTTGTGGTTAATCATTACTGAAGGTAGCTGTGTGCTACACCCACGGCCTTGCAACAAAGCTTTCCTTGCATAGTTCCCAGACTTCCTGATTTTCCTAAGTAGACTGAGCTGTGTGTGAGCCTCACCCCATTACCTCTTGTCAAATTCAGAGATTTCTGGGATTTAGGTGAAATGCCTTTAATCTCCTCAAAAAGCAAACCTGATTCAACATTCAAGGGGAAGGATAGATTTGGTAAAGAGGAACTCATACTGTGAATGCTCGATAAATATTTGTTCTCTGAATGGGCACCAAAACACACAGTCCTTTTAGGATATCCCTCCCACTTGAGATTTCTGGGCCAAATTGTCAGACACCATTATCTTTTTGAAAGATTCATTTGAAAACTAATTCTCAATTGGGGAAAAGGAAAAGAGTGGAAAATAGTCATCTGGAATAGAAGCTTCTTGTATGTTTGAAAAGAGTTCCAAGTGAAATATCAACTCCTTAGATAATAAGTAGATATGTAGCTCCTCCTGAGC
Organism: Smutsia gigantea; assembly: GCA_032199065.1. Classification (NCBI taxonomy): domain Eukaryota; kingdom Metazoa; phylum Chordata; class Mammalia; order Pholidota; family Manidae; genus Smutsia; species Smutsia gigantea. The sequence continues at coordinate 5,486 of JAVSCE010003015.1, forward strand.
AGGGGTCCTCAGTCCTGGCTATATCACAATGACTGGGGCTTTTTCAAACTACTCATCCTCTTTCCTGCCTCCAGATACTGATTCTAATGTACAACTATGGAGTCAAAGGCTCTTTTTTTAAGAAGAAATGTTTCAAATGAAAAGAATTTATGATTATCTTTCTCACTGAAGATAAAGATAGTAAAGGCAACAAGAAAAAGTAAAACCTAAATCCAGCAAATCTTAATTTGAAGTAAGGATAACATAACAAGATAAATGAATACAAAGCAATATAGAGGCACACTCTGTTGGACTACAGAGCACAGGGCCTGGGGGGATTAATGGGAGAGAGGAACCCAAGGACACATAATGGACGGACATTTTAGGGGTTTATTTTAAACAAAATCCTTGCCAGTCATACTTCCCTTCAAATACTTTTAAGTCCTGACACACTGACCAGGCCAGTTCAGTCCTCCCAGGTCGAAGAGATGTTTACAATGTCAACAGCCTTGAACCAGCTCCGAATACGTCCTAGTCTTTAACATGGTTTTCATTTCCTTGACACAAAGCCTCAAGCAGTGGTAAAACAGTGCATCTGAACTTTCTTTGTTTCTTTCTTTTTTATTTTTTTTATTTTGGTATCCTTAATGTACAATTACATGAGGAACATTATGATTACTAGACTGGCTCCATTATCAATCCCCACCACCAACCCCAGTACAGTCACTGTCCATCAGCGTAGTGAGATGCTATAGAGTCACTACTTGTCTTCTCTATGTTATACGGCCTTCCCCGTGCCTGTCCTCCTACAGTGTGTGTGCTAATCGTAATGCCCGTTTTTCCCCTTTATCCCTCCTTTCCCACCCATCCTCCCCAGACCCATTGCCTTTGGTAACTGTTTCTCCATTCTTGGGTTGTGTGAGTCTGCTGCTGTTTTGTTCCTTACTTTTTTCTTTGTTCATATACACCAGAGATGAGTGAAATTATTTCATACTAGTCTTTCCCCACCTGGCTTATTTCACTGAGCATAATACCCTCTAGCTCCATCCATGTTGTTGCAAATGGTAGGATTTGTTTTCTTCTTATGTCTGAATAATATTCCATTGTGTGTATGAACCACCTTTTCTTTATCCATTCATCTACTGATGAACACTTAGGTTGCTTCCATTTTCTAGCTACTGTAAATAGTGCTGTGATAAACATAGGGGTGCATCTGTCTTTTTCAAACTGGGCTGCTGCATTCTTAGGGTAAATTTCTAGGAGTGGAATTCCTGGGTCAAATGGTATTTCTATTTTGAGTTTTTTGAGGAACCTCCATACTGCTTTCCACAATGGTTGAACTAATTTGCATTCCCACCAGCAGTGTAGGAGGGTTCCCTTTTCTCCACATCCTCGCCAACATTTGTTGTTGTTTGTGTTTTGGATGTTGGCCATCCTCACTGGTGTGAGGTGATATCTCATTGTGGTTTTAATCTACATTTCTCTGATGATTAGCAATGTGGAGCATCTTTTCATGTGCCTGTTGGCCATCAGAATTTCTTCTTTGGAGAAGAATCTGTACAGATACTCAGCCCATTTTTTATTTGGATTATTTGCTTTTTGTTTGTTGAGGTGCGTGAGCTCTTTATATATTTTGGATGTCAACCCTTTATTGGATATGTGATTTATGAATATATTCTCCCATACTGTATGATGTCTTTTTGTTCTACTGATGGTGTCCTTTGCTGTACAGAAGCTTTTTAATTTTATATAGTTCCACTTGTTCATTTATGTTTTAGTTTCCCTTGCCTGAGGAAATATATTCATGAAGAAGTTGCTCATGTTTATGTCCAAGAGATTTTTGCCTATGTTTTTTTCTAAGAGTTTTATGGTTTCATGACTTACATTCAGGTCTTTGATCCACTTTGAGTTCACTTTTGTGTATGGTGTTAAACAGTAATCCAGTTTCATTCTCTTACATGTAGCTGTCCAGTTTTGCCAACACAAGCTGTTGAAGAGGCTATCATTTCCCACTGTATATCCATGGCTCTTTTGTTGTATATTAATTGACCATATATGCTCGGGCTAATCTCTGGACTCTCTATTCTGTTCCACTGGTCTATAGGTCTGCTCTTGTGACAGTACCAAATTGTCCTGATTACTGTGGCTTTGTAGTTGAGTTTGAAGTTGGGAAGTGAGATTCCCCCTGCTTTATTCTTCCTTCTAACGATTTCTTTGGCTATTGGGGTCTTTTGTGGTTCCATATGAATTTTAGAATTATTTGTTCCAGTTCATTGAAGAATGCTGTCAGTATTTTGATAGGGATTGCATTAAATCTGTAGATTGCTTTAGTTAGGATAGCCATTTTGACAATATTAATTCTTCCTACCCAAGAGCATGGGATGAATTTCCTTTTATTAGTGTCCTCTTTAATTTCTCTTATGAGTGTCTTGTAGTTTTCAGGGTATAGGTCTTTCACTTCCTTGGCTAGGTTTATTCCTAGGTATTTTATTCTTTTTGATGCAATTGTGAATGGAATTGTTTTCCTGATTTCTCTTTCTGCTAGTTCATTGTTAGTGTATAGGAATGCAACAGATTTCTGTGTATTAATTTTGTATCCTGCAACTTTGCAAAATTCAGATATTAGTTCTAGTAGTTTTGGAGTGCATCCTTTAGGGTTTTTTATGTACAATATTATGGCTTCTGCAAACAGTGACAGTTTGACATCTTCCTTACCAGTCCGGATGTCTTTTTTTTGTTTTGTTTTGTCTGATTGTCGTGGCTCGGAACTGTAGTACTCTGTGGAATAAAAGCGGGGAGAGTGGGCATCCTTGTCTTGTTCCCTATCATAAGGGAAAAGCTTGTAGCTTCCCGCTGTTAAGTATGATGTTGGCAGTGGGTTTTTCACATATGGCCTTTATGATGTTGAGGTACTTGCCCTCTATACCCATTTTGTGGAGCGTTTTATCATGAATCGATGTTGAATTTTGTCGATTGATTTTTCAGCACCTATGGAGATGATCATGTGCTTTTTGTCCTGCTTTCTGTTGATGTGGTGGATGAATCCCACTTGATCATGGTGTATGATCCTCTTGATGTATTTTTGAATTTGTTAGCTAATATTTTGTTGAGTATTTTTGCATCTATGTTCATCAGGGATATTGGTCTGTAATTTTCTCTTTTGGTGGGGTCTTTGCCTGGTTTTGGTATTACAGTGATGCTGCCTTCACAGAATGGGTTTGGAAGTGTCCCCTCCTCTTCTGTTTTTTGGAAAACTTTAATGAGAATGTGTATTATGTCTTCTCTATATGTCTGATAAAATTCAGTGGTGAATCCATCTGGCCTGGGGTTTTTGTTCTTGGGTAGTTTTTTGATTACTGATTCAATTTCATTGCTGGAAATTGGTCTGTTTAGATTTTCTGTTTCTTCCTTGGTCAGTCTTGGAAGATTGTACTTTTCTAGAAAGTTGTCCATTTCTTCTAGGGTATCCAGTTTGTTAGCATATAGATTTTCATAGTATTTCTTTGCATTTCTGTGGTGTCTGTCATGATTTTTCCTTTCTCATTTCTGGGTCTGTTTATTATGTGTGTGTATTCTCTTTTTCTCTTAATATGTCTGGCTATGGGTTTATCTATTTTGTTTATTTTTTCAAAGAACCAGCTCTTGGTTTCATTGATTTTTTTTCTATTCTTTTATTCTTCTCAATTTTATTTATTTATTTTCTGATTTTTATTATGTCCCTCCTTCTGCTGACTTTGGGCCTCATTTGTTCTTCTTTTTACAGTTTCAATAATTGTGACTTTAGACTGTTCATTTGTGATTGTTTTTCCTTCTTTAAATACACCTGAATTGCTATATACTTTCCTCTTAGAACTGCCTTTGCTGCGTCCCACAGAAGTTGGGGCTTTGGCCTGTTGTTGTCATTTGTCTCCATATTGCTTGATCTCTGTTTTAAATTGGTCATTGATCCATTGATTATTTAGGAGCATGTTGTTGAGCCTCCATGTGTTTGTAACCCTTTTTGTTTTCTTTGTACAACTTATTTCTAGTTTTATACCTTTGTGATCTGAGAAGTTGGTTGGTAGAATTTCAGTCTTTTTGAATTTACTGAGGCTCTTTTTGTGGCCTAGTATGTGGTCTATTCTGGAAAATGTTCCATGTACATTTGAGAAGAATGGGTATCCTGCTACTTTTGGGTGGAGTGTTCTGTAACTGTCTGTTAGGTCCATCTGTTCTAGTGTGTTGTTCAGTGCCTCTGTGTCCTTACTATTTTCTGTCTGGTTGATATGTCCTTTGGAATGAATCGAGTGTTGAAGTCTCCTAAAATGAATGCATTGCATTCTATTTCCTCATTTAATTCCCTTAGCATTTGTTTCACATAGGTAGGTGATCCTGTGTTGGGTGTATCAATTTTTACAATGGTTATATTCTCTTTTTGGACGGACCCCTTTATCATTATGTAATGTCCTTCTTTGTCTCTTGTTACTTTCTTCGTTTTGAAGTCTATTTTATCTGATACAAGTACTGCAACACCTGCTTTTTTCTCCCTATTGTTTGCATGAAATATCTTTTTCCATCCCTTCACTTTTAGTCTGTGTATGTCTTTGGGTTTGAGGTGAGTCTCTTGTCAGCAGCATATAGGTGGGTCTTGCTTTTTTATCCATTCTATTACTCTGTGTCTTTTGATTGGTGCACTCAGTCCATTTACATTTAGGATGGTTATCAATAGATATGTACTTATTGCCATTGCAGGCTTTGGATTCGTGGTTACCAAAGGCTCATGGGTAGCTTCTTTACTATCTAAACATGTAACTTAACTCACTTATTATGCTATTATAAACACAGTCTGGCGATTCTTTATTTCTCTCCCTTCTTTTTCTTCCTCCTCCTCTCTTTATATGTTAGGTATTTCATTCTGCACTCTTTTGTGTTCCCCTTGACTGATTTTCTTTCTAGTTGATTTTATTTTGCATTTAATTGGTATTTGGTTGGTCTACTTTATTTGCTGTCATTTTATTTTCTCTGGTGACATCTATTTAGCCTTAGGAACCCTTCCATTTAGAGCACTGCCTTTAAAATACACTGTAGAGATGGTTTGTGGGAGGTAAATTCCCTCAACTTTTGCATATCTGGGAATTGTTTAATTCCTCCTTCAAATTTAAATGATGATCTTCCTGACTACAGTATTATTGGTTCAAGGCCCTTCTGTTTCTTTGCATTATATATATCATGCCATTCTCTTCTGGCCTGTAAGGTTTTTGCTGAGAAGTCTGATGATAGCCTGATAGGTTTTCCTTTGTAGGTGATCTTTTTTCTCTCTCTGGCTGCTTTTAATACTCGGTCCTTGTTTTTGATCTTTGCCGTTTTAATTATGATATGTCTTGGTTTTCTCCTCCTTAGGTCCCTTGTGTTGGGAGATCTGTGGGCTTCCATGGTCTGAGAGACTGTTTTCTTCACCAGCTTGGGGAATTTTTCAGCAATTATTTGTTCAAAGAAACTTTCTATCCCTTTTTCCCTCAGACCGTCTCAGCGGGTAGGTGGAGGGGAAGGTGCTGGCAATAGTGGAGGAACACCCTTGGGGCAGGAAGAGAGCTCAGGTCCTCTTCTTAGACGATTGTCGCATCTGGTAAGGTCTTCAATGTGTCATTGGAACACATCCCTTTTTCCTAATAAAATCCTACTCTAATTCTCTATGTATCTCAAATTGGAATATACAGTATCATCACATTTTCTTGTTCCACTTGGAATGAGACACAGAACGGCTCTAATTTCAAACACATGAAAGCCTGACTGGGTCAGAAATGTTTAGCCTCCGACTATATGAATGAATTTTCTGGGAGGAAGCTGCTCAATCAGGATTATATTTTCTGGGGTGCCTTGTACTGAGGAATAGCCACGTAACGTTCTCACCAGTAATATACATGTGTAAGTTATATTTACTGCATCCACACCGCAGTTTTTAGAAGTGGATATACTACGTCCTCTCCACTGTCTCTCCTCCCAAGAAGCCCAGCCTTTAGGTGACCGCAGAGCCACATCTGGGTACCGCATCTGGGTACCAGAACAACCGCATGAAGGAAAGCTCTCCGGCAGACATCACTGCCACTGTGACACTGTTAGATAATGGCAGTAGTTTTCCACTGCCATGTAACAAATTTTCACAAACTTAGCTGCTTAAACCAATATCCATTTATCAGCTCACAGACTGTAGGATGGAAGTCCAAACCTAGTGTGTCTGTGTTCTCCATTCCAGGCTTGCAAGGCTGTGGCTGGCTGTGTCCTCATCTGGAGACTCAACTAGGGAAAGGTCTGCTTCCAGTTCCTACAGAAGTCAGTTCCTTGCAGCTCTAAGACTGAGGTCCCCACTTTCTTGATGGCTGTCAGCTGGAAGCTGCTATAAACTCCTAGAGGCTGCCCTCATATTCCTTGCCATGTGGACTCCTCCATCGTCAAACACAGCAAAAGACAATCTCTTCTGCCTCAAAACCTTCTTGTACTTCAGATCCGTCTTTGAGTTCCACTGTCACTTAAAGGCTTACCTGATTAGGTCAGGTTCTACCCAGCTAATCCCCCTTTCTTAGGCAACTCTGCCATGTAATGTAACCTATTCATAGGAGTAAACGCCATCATATCACAGTCCTGGGGATTATGCAGAGCATGTACAAAATAGGGTGGTAATCTTGGGGCTGTCTTAAAAATCTGCTCTAAGAGTGAGGCAGTAGGGTTCACCACAATGACCAAGAAATAAACTTCCATTGTACTAAGACACTGAAATTGGGATGTTTATATTTATATGTTTCACCAGTCAGCATAACTTAGACATCTCATTAGTTTTAAATGGCATTTTGGATTCTGTTCATGGATATGAATAAATAAAGAAAAATAGCCAATATTAAATCCTAATTCATTATTTTATTGTCAACAAACTTGTATTAACTACTTATCATGATCCAGCCTCTCTTATAAACATTGGCAGTCTTAGAGATTAAGAAGATAAGGTATTCTGTGCCCATAGGCAATAATGATAACATAGTAAGGGTCACAGCATAATAATAATTGCTAAGCATCTTCAATGCTATCAGCCACTCTTAGATATAGATTTTCCAGTTGTTTAATTCTTGTTGTGGATGGAAAAAAATGGGTCCAAATGATTTAGACCACAGAATTTTAGAGATGGGAGGGCTTTCTGAATGAACCTAGAAAAATCATATATGAGAAATGAAAATTTTATCTGAAATACCCCTGGGACATACATTTAAAATTTCTCCTTAAATATTTTTAACTTCTAGTTTACTATATCTCTAGTAGGATTAGTATTAATATTGTCTCAGGACCATCACTCTCTAAGTTTGTTACAGAAATGCAGGATCTCAGGCTTACTCCATACATACTGCGTCTTCATTTTAACAAGGTTCCCAAGTAATACATATGCTCATTAAAATTTGAGAAGGTCTGGTCTAGACAAGTGCTTATCATGAAATAGATCACAGATGAGAATGGTAGACATTCATTTGTACATAAACATGCCCTAGATAATGAACAGGGTTTATTCTTCTGATTATAAAGGTATTTAGTAATTTTTTAAAAAATATCAAGCATCTGTAAAAGCTCCAGACAATATTTTCTATCAGAGATGCCCTTTCCTTTGTCACGCAAACAGAGAAGGAGTTGCTCCTCATCATAAAGTCAGGGATTGATTTGAGACAGAGCTTGGCTGGAATTTTGTTAAGACTCAGTATTGTGTATTAAATCGCTACCTCCTCAATCCTTCCAGCTCCCTGTCCCAAAGTCATGTGTTAAAGCCCCAACTGCCAGTAATCAGAATGTGACTGTATTTGGAGGTAGGGTGGTGAAGTTAAAATGAGCCAGTAGGGTGGATGGGGTCCTAATGCTCTGTGACTGATGTCCTGATAAGAAGAGAAGAGACACCAGGGGTGCACATACAAAGTGATGATGTGTGAAGACTCAGCAAGATGAGAGAGGCTTCAGAAGAACTCACCCCTGCTAGCATCTTGACTTTAGGCTTCCAGACTCCAAAACTGAGAAAATAAATTTGTGTTGTTTAAGCCACCAGATTGGGGCACTTAATAGCAAACTGGGACCCTCAGTGCACCCCAGCCGGAGGGTGTGGTCCTCCGAGAGCCCGGCTGGCCTTTGCTCCTCAACCCTGAAGGAATGCCGGAGATTCTCAGCTGTCTCAGCATAACTCGCTTCAAAATCTGGCAAATGTCTTTAGAGACAGACCAGCCATGAGTTTGAATCCCCTTTGGTCTCCAACTGTGTCATTTGAGCTCCACACGAAAACCAAAGTCTCGGCTGGGCTCTCTTGCTGCCAGTCGCTGCCTCATGTTTAGCACGGTACTCAGGCTTCTAGCGACAGGGACAATCTGTAAACACCCCGCAGGTGAAAAATGGCTTTTGTGTCCCTCGATGTCAATTCACCACTCCCTCTAGCCTTCATCTCCTGCCTGGCTTCCTAAGTAAGCCCTGTGAAACTCTGGAAGGTTTCACTCTGCTGGTGGGTTCCTTAGCTTCCTGCAAAGCTCAGCATTCAGCGTGTCTCTTCTAAGAAAACACGGCCATCAAATGGTATTTCTATTTTGAGTTTTGTGAGGAAACTCCATACTGCTTTCCACAGTGGTTGAACTAATTGATAAGAGGGAAAAAGGGGCATTACAATTAGCAGACATAATGTTGCGGGGGCACGGGGAGGGCTGTACAACTCAGAGAAGACAAGTAGTGATTCTATAGCATCTCACTATGCTGATGGACAGTGACTGTGGTGGGGTTGGTGGGGGGCACCTGAGGAAGGGGTGGTTTAGTAACCATGATATTTCACATGTAATTGTAGATTAATGATATCAAAATAAATCATATTAAAAAAAAAAGAAAAGAAAACGCGGCCATCAACTTGATGCCGAAGTCTCAGTTTCTCACTTCATTCAGCACAACGGCTGAGAGCTTAGCTGACTCCTCTTCCTCTAAGCAGCAGCAAGCCTGTGTCCCTGCAGAGGTCTGCTCTTCAGCCCACCCTCAGAGTCAGCGAATGGCCGAAGAGGAAAAATCACAGGCTACCGAGGGCTCCACTCTGAAAGGTCTTCTTTTCCGTAGATTTTTACTTTACCTCATTGTTATTACTTTTACAGTACGACAATGTCTCCAAATGCGACTTTTGTGATCTGTTTGGCTTGTTTCTCAGTGGAAGGGAGCGTTCCTTGCCCCATCTACCACATCCTACCCAAACCGAACTTTTTAATATCTGAAAGTTATTGGAAAGCCAAAGAGTCTTCCAAACATGTGTTTAACAGATGAAATATGTTATTCTACAGAGTGTACTTAAATATGACAGGAGAAGGGAAAAAAATGCCAAAATCTGTTGTTCTGTTATTGAGTTAAGTCTGATTACCAGTTGCATAACTTCAGGTAGTTCTCTTGGTAAAAGCAGAATTCACCCTGAAGCCTGAACACTGTCCAAAAATAATCCAATAATTATGGAGGACAACGGGCTGTGTTGGTCTATAATAGGTAAATGTGACCATCTATCACATGTCAAAACATATTATACAAAATTACGTACGTAAGGACATTCTACAGACTTCCAAGGCAAAAGAGATAATAAACAAATGTAAGCACTCTTTTCGTTTGGATGCAGCTGGTCTCGGAGGTTTTCCATTTCTCTAAGGCAGTAATGTTCGCCACAGCTCACTAGTCGTATCGGTCCCTTAACGTTTAACTGGTGGCTCTTTAAGGCCTCTGATTTCACTATACGAATGTGCCACTGTGCTAAACTCTCCCAGTCGTACGAGAGTCACGTCGTTCTTTAGGTTAATGGTGACTGCAAATGTGGCTCCAGAGTCCCATAACTCTGAGGATCCCTGCCATTACCCACATTTCATTTCAGTTCCCTTTTCAACTATTACAGAAATCTATTACAGGCAGGTGAAAAATGACTGACCAGCAAACGTATCTTTGGACATTCCCTTCATTTGTCAGAGTCTATTAAAGATACAGGCTCTGCTGAAAATAAGAGATACTGAAACTGAAGTCTAGTTTTCATGAAAGTCAAAAAGGTCTCTTCACCCCCGTTCTGAGGGAAAACCCTTTGCCTTTTCTACTCTTTACATCAGGATTTTCCTGAAAGGAGCCCTAGGCTGGGAAAGTAGCACAGTTCAGACCCTGTCAGGTTTCTTGCACTTGTCCACAAGCCAAGTCCTGCCCTGGGCACATACTCAGAACAAAAGGGACAAAACTCTAAAGAGCTGTACAATTTAAAACCACAGACTTTTTTTTTTGAAGTGTTAAGAGATGTTTAGATATTTTTAAAACAGAAATAGAGAATAAAGTAGCTCTTTGCACTGCAAAAACACAGCCTTAAAGTGCATTTTACAGGCACTGAAGACAGTGACTAACAATTTGCTTATCGACTGCTCATTCTGATAGAACTCCATTCTGCTGACTTCCAAAGCCACACATGAGGATATTATCAATATATGTATTACTCAATTCAAACACTATGTATCCACATGAACAGCTTTTTATCTAGTCAAACCTCTATTACTGCTTCCATCTCCCTTCCCCTCCTCCACTACCCCAATATACAAAAATGATTGCACCAACACTCTGAAGAGCAGAGTCATTAGAGCTGATCCCTTGATCCCAGCACTAGACCTGGACTGACTATGTGCCTCCTTAGAAAGAAAAAAATCTTTTATAATTGACAAAGATGGTAAAAGAATCAGAGGAAATAACAATATATTTCCTTGACCTATGGATTGAATTATATCAGAGGCACATGTATTGTTTTACTTATATTATCTATCTCCTTTAATTCCTATAGCTCTGTGTTATATTCTGATTGCTTTGCCCATTTTACAGAATTTAGAAAACTCAATCTCACAAAACTGGAGTGATTTACCCAGGGTCACGTCAATAGCAAGCTGCAGATGAGACTAATGTCTGGCGATTTTCTTCCTAAGTGTGAGCCCCTTCCGTGGCGGTGTACCTCTTCTGAGCCCAGACTGATGGTGACTTTGTCTTCCCTAGGGCAGCTTAATGAGAGTTTTAAAAACCAAAAATCTATTATCCTCAGGGAATAGAAACAGACACAATTTATCTCATTGCCAGACTCAAAAACACCATCCTTACGTATTAACAGCCCCCAATTAAGACCACAGTCTTGAGTTAATGAGCAAGCCATTAGACAGAGAACAGTAATATCAACACAAGCACATGTCTATTAATCTGCTGCTCTCTGAAAGTCATTAGTCTCAACACTATAAGGCTAAGTAATTTCTAGGTAGCTTTAAAACATAATTATTGTGTGACATTACTCAATATTTCAAGAGATCATTTACAACCCAGGCTTTTGTTATCCAGTCAAAAGGAGATCACTAAGCCCTAGGTAAAGATCAACTGATATATATAATCAACCCACAAAGTGTATTTTTTTTGATGAATTGAAAAAAAAATTTTTTAAGGTGTATATAGGCACAGAGGGGAGGAGCTTTTAATGTAGCCATCCAATGAAGTGTTGTGTTTGCCTCCAGGCAAAAATGGGATTACTGCAGTAACTCTACTTTATCACACTAGTTTCTTTCTCTGTGGAATTCTACTGAAGTATCTAGTATTTGAGCAACGGGTCTCAGCACCCACTGCACATGAGGATCATCTAAAGAAGCTGTGAAAAATGCTGATGCCAGGCCTCACTGCGTATGCTCCTTTATGTCACCTGCTCCTAACTACTCAGCATTTTCTTTCACTAGTTTCTCTTTCCATTTCATCTTCAAAAAAAAAAAAAAAACTATGCGAAAACTGAGGCTCACACTTTAAGTAACTTTCAACCTGTAAGGAAACAAAACTCACAGATAAATACTCTGTGCCCAGATTATGTATCATAATAGAGGAGCCAGTATTTCAATTTGAATCCACTGTGTTCCAAACCTAGAGCTTTCAACTTTTCTGTTGTGCTATGTGTAGCGTGAGCTGAAATAAGAGTGAACAATCACTACCCAAAAAGTAATGAGTGGAAATGGAAGCAAAGTCCCCAGTTTCCCTGCAGCAGAGGGCAGCGTGATTGTGGCATCTCAAACCGGAGTAAATGACTCTTCGCAAGGGAACGCTATTATGAATGGCCAGGGTCTGCTGCGTGGCTCACTCAGCTTTGTCTTAAAAGAGCAAAGGTGTTCAGTTCACTGTTGTAAGACCTTCTCAGGAAAGTAATAACAATATATAACAATGTTTCTATAGGAAAAATGTATTTGAAGTTTCAAAAGAGTAATTTACAAAATTGGCAACACAATCTCATTAAGTTGAAGGATCCTTTTACTCTTACAAACCAGGTGCATGCTGAATGCTGTGATATGTGAATAGCAGCTGGGACACAAAATGCCTGCAGTTTTTATCTTACTCAAACCATACAGCCGCAGTTCTCCAGTGTGGTCTAATCAGAGGATTTGCAAGAGCAAAACTATTTCCTTAATCATTCCAAGATGGTTATTTCCCTTTTCAACTCTTATTATTTCAAGTGTACAGCTGAGTTCTCCAGTCTACAAGAAATGTGATTTCACCACAGAGTGCATACAAAAGCAAACATGACAATGAAGGTCTTTCTTATTAATCAGAAGACATTAAAGATACTTGTAAAAATGTAAAACACTGACACTTTCTCATTATTTTTGTTTTTACTTTTCCAAAATACAAAAATCTCAAAAACAGATATTATTTATGTTAAAATACAATGGGTTTATTATTTGCCACTCTAAGTGAATTAACAAATGTTTAAAATTTTTCAGTTTTAATTTCTACTGTGGTAAACATCCATAGTTATTAAACCCACATAAAATCCTTTTGGGATTCTTGAAGATTAAGAGTATAAAAGGTTCCTGAAACCTGAAGTTTGAGAAACACTGATATAGGGGTCTTCAACATTTGGGATTTGCCTTTCATGTTTACTAGGTCAATCTTTCCAAATGCTGCAGAGTCTTTTTCAAAGATGGATATGGTGTTTACTACATGCACCCACAAATCCAGTCATTCTGAATCTTGGTAGTTCCCTGAACTTAGCTTGCTCCCACCTCCCTCCAAGCCTTTGCATATGTTGATCTTCTGTCATCTTAAGTGTGAGAGATATGGTCATGAACAAGGAATAACCACTTCATTGACTTACATTCCAGCATCAGGAACAGATAGAAAATATCAAAATGGGTAAACTAGTAAGTATTCATGTAAGTAAAATAGGGTAACACAATGAAGTGTTGATTGGATGGAGGTGCTTTACCTACAGGGATGAGAGTGGGTTTCTCTGAACAGGTGACTGATTAAGAAGAGGAGCCAACTCAGAGAGAAATGTGAGGAAACAGTATTCCAGGCCAAGACAACACCAAGTGCAAAGGCCCTGAGGCCACAGTGGCTCAAAGGAGGCTGTATGAATGGGAAAGAAGCAGAAGGTAGAGTCAAAAAGGGCAGGGCTCTTCTTGATGATGTAGAGTCTATGTTTGAATTACACTGGGAAACTCTAGCAGGGTTTTGAGTCAAGAAGTAATGTGATCATTTTCATGCTTTAAAAATACCTCTGTGGCCAAAGCAATCCTGAGAAGGGAGAATAAAGTGGAGGGGATTATGCTCCCCCCCCAACTTCAAGCTCTGCTACAAAGCCACAATAATCAAGACAATTTGGTATTGGCACAAGAACAGACCCACAGACCAATGGAACAGACTAGAGAGCCCTGATATAAACCCAAGCACATATGGTCAATTAATATATGATAAAGGAGCCATGGACATACAGTCAGGAAATGACAGCCTCTTCAACAGCTGGTGTTGGCAAAACTGGACAGCTACATGCAAGAGAATGAAACTGGATTATTGTCTAACCCCATAAACAAAAGTAACCTCAAAATGGATCAAAGACCTGAATGTAACTCATGAAACCATAAAACTCTTAGAAAACAACATAAGCAAAAATCTCTTGAATATAAACACAGGCAACTTTTCCTGAATGCATCTTCTTGGGCAAGGGAAACAAAATCAGAAATGAACAAATGGGACTACATCAAGCTAAAAAGCTTCTGTACATCAAAGGACACCATCAACAGAACAAAAAGGCATCCTATAGTATGGGAGAATATATTTGTAAATGACATATCCAACAAGGGGAATATATATAAAGAACTCACACACCTCAACACCCAAACAGCAAATAACCCTATTAAAATATGGGCGGAGGATATGAACAGGCACTTCTCCAAAGAAGAAATTCAGATGGCCAACAGACACATGAAAAGTTGCTCCACATCACTAATTATCAGGGAAATGCAAATTAAAACCACAATGAAATATCACCTCACACCAGTTAGGGTGGCCAACATAGAAAAGACTAGGAACGACAAATGTTGGCGAGGATGCAGAGAAAGGGGAACCCTGTTACACTGCTGGTGGGAATGTAAAGTAGTTCAACCATTGTGGAAAGCAATGTGGAAGTTTCTCAAAAAACTAAAAATAGAAATACCATTTGACCCAGGAATTCCACTCCTAGGAATTTACTGAAAGAAAACAACTTCTCAGATTCAAAAAGACATATGCACCCCCATGTTTATCACAGCACTATTTACAATAGCCAAGATATGGGAGCAACCTAAGTGTCTATCAGTAGATGAATGGATAAAGAAAATGTTGTATATATATACAATGGAATACTATTCAGCCATAAGAAAGAAACAAATCCTACCATTTGCAACAACATGGATGGAGCTAGAGGGTATTATGCTCAGTGAAATAAGTCAGGCAGAGAAAGACAAATACCAAATGATTTCCCTCATTTGTGGAGTATAACGACAAAGCAAAAGGAACAAAAAAGCAGGAGACTCACAGACTCCAAGAAAAGGCTAGTGGTTACCAAAGGGTAGGGGTGGGGGAGAGTGCGTGGACAGGGAGGGAGAAGGGGATTGTGGGGTATCATGATTGGTGCACATGGTGTGTGTAGGGTCACGGGGAAAACAGTGTAGCTCAGAGAAGACACATAGGGACTCTGTGGCATTTTACTACACTGATGGACAGTGACTGCAATGGGGTATGGGGGGGACTCGATAATAAGGATGAATGTAATAACCACATTGTTTTTTCTTGTGAAACCTTCATAAGAGTGTGTATCAATGATACCTTAATAAAAAAAATACATAAAAAAGACATCCATCATGATCAAGTAGGACTTATTTCAGGGATGCAGGGATTGTATAATATTTGAATACTGATTAACATAATACACCACATAAAAATAAAAAAAATAAAAATACCTCTGTGATTCTGAATGGAGGACAGAATGTAGAAGGCCAAGAGTGGAAAGCATGAACAATTAGGAGTCGTTTGCAAATTAGAGTTTTATTACCATTATTCTAGTTTATTTCTAGAGTACAGTTCAAGCTAGGTATTTAGGTTTTACAGGGATAATCATTGGATAGCCTTGAGTGATTTAATTTGTTTTGAATACTTATAGAAAGCACTTTGATAGTGACAGAAATAGTTAGTATATAAATTTCCTGTATGCAAATTATATTTGTCTATGAGGATAATGCTCAACTGATCACAAGAATATTTATGGATGAATAATTATTTAAATATTTAGTGTTAAATAACAAATATACTGTTTACATCCTATTTACATTATGGATATTAAAGCATAGCACAACTCTTGTAATATAAGAACGGTCAGAAGAAGCATGGTATCTTAAAGCATAAGAGAAGAAAATGTATAAACAAACAGAGTGAAAACACAATTATAATTACTAAAGAAACACTATGAATGGAGATTGTTTATGGATAGACACAGCGTTTCTGGTAAGTACCTACGACTACACTATTTAGAAAAAGGTATCTTAATTGTTACATTTTTGCATTTGGAACACTAGCAAGCAATGACACAAAGATCCATGAATGGCAAATAATGATGAATGTGTGGAGGAATATAAAAGGGAAGAACACAACCTTCAATTTTTAAACCAAATCCCTTCTTTCTAGCACAAGATACTTACTAACAGGACTTCTGAAAAAGCATCTTTTCATATGGGCACAAGAGTGCACATCATTGGGCCTGACTTAAAATGCACCTTGGAACCCCAACTCTGGGTTTTTTAAGTTAAAGTTGTGGAACATTCTACATCTGCACTGGAGCAAAAGCTGCCTGTGAGATGGCTCTTTCATAGTCTAATCAAAGTTTTTCTGTCAGTTTGACAAAGTGAACCAGTAGTCAGAACCAAGAACACACACACACACACACACACACACACACACACACACAAATCCACATGCACAAATGTGCACACATAGGAGTATTCAGTAAAGCGATTCGATTCCATTCAATTTTAACTATTCAACAAATGCCAAAATATTCCTATTCCCTCAAACCTCTCAACGCTTTCAAAATGTACCTTATTGAATATCTAAGGACTCTACTTTCTCAAAGAAACATCTGAAACTAGAATCTTAACGCTTGAAATTCTTAACAGGTGGAGAATCTCTGCCATTTATAATGCACTTTTTGTGCTTAAAGTGATTTTATACTTGGTATTCTTGCTGCCTCAGTGTCTGAAGAGGCTGGCTGACTCAGAGCTAATAAGTTCAGGCAACTGAGAGGAAACTATTTAAAACTAAGTGCAATAAGCAAAGTCCATTCACAAGGCCATGAGAAAAAAAGGGACATTTTTATAAATTCTCCTTATCAAAAGTTGTACTTTCACCTTTTTCACTTCTTAAGGTGAATTTTCCTTCAATGCTGTCAGGAAGAAATCTTCAAATATCCTCCCATGGGTGCTCATTATTACACAGGTAAGGAAATTCAGGATCTGTGACCTGATCATGCTGAATGCGATTCTGCCATTAAAGACAGGGGTGTGCATGTCAGTGTTAAACAACTGGCTCTCATAGGGTGGGGGTGGGAGGGGAAGCTATGATGTACAGAGTATGCCAGTTTCTGTGCCAGGGGTGTAAATACTCCCCCCTGGCCCATTTCAAGCTACCGACTTGAGATAACTGGCTGCAGGGCTGGGAAGAGAAGTGCATACCGGGGCTAGTAGGAGTAAACTGCAGCATATCACCGTGGACCACAGCGAAGAGAGCACAGCAGAGGGGTTTGGGGCCCAGACTGATTGAGATGCCAGCACACTGTAAGCCTGCTATGCCTACTGCAGGCATCTACTTCAGAAAGAACTTATAACAATAACTCTATTCCCATCAGTAATTTGAAAATAAAACTATCTTTTAGTCTCACATTTCAGTGAAGGCCATGTCTCAGAAACCAATGCTTTTAATTAATTTCAAACTCAGCAATGTCTAAGCAAAGACCAGCACTATCTATTCAATCAGATTCCCTGTAGCTGCTGAGAAATTTTTTTAGAATCAATGGAAACTCTGACCATGGGAAAGATGAAGAAGCATACAAAGAATTTGGCTTACTGGAATTGGTCTCATGACATATCTTGAGCTCCAAGGTCAGTTTTAAGTGTCCTGGCAGCTCATACTGGATGCCTCAAAATTTTCTCTATCTTTGGAGTCTTTGATTGTGGTCTTTACAGGCCACAGATCATGTTAAGCATCAATGTTTAGAAAAGTATTTTCACCGAATGCACTACAAAGCTGGAAAAAACTTTGCCAGTAAATAGACTTATTCATAACCAAGTCTAAACTCTTAGGAAAATCTTCCATTAAGGAATTTAAAAAATTTGTTTCAGTTAAGCATATAAATATTTCTTTAAGGGAATTAACTGTGCCGATGAATTTGCCTCAACAAAAGTTAATTTTTAGAATAGCTGTCTTGTCCAAATTTTATTTCACAGCTTATTCCAAACCCAGCTATATAATATGACACTTTGTGCTTATACTACCTTGTTTCAAGGACTTCAGACAATTTTATATTTAAAAAAATTTTATGATATTATGAGACTTTACATTTGGCTTATTTTTCCTTTCCTTAAAATACAACAAGAAGGTGGTAAACATGGCTAGATACTCAGTACAGAGTTTATAATAACAGATTAAGGCCTTCATACATACATCAATATTCATGAAAAGAGCAGAAGAATATTAAATGCTATTCTTGAAGCAAAAAAGTATTTCCCAATGACCTTGGAACATTAATACTTGTATGTATTAAGGAGGGATAAAAAGAAAAACAGATATAGTAGGGAAGTAAAAAAAAAAAACAGGATCACATTTATAATAATGAAAACCCACATCAAAGTGGTCTATAATTTATGAGCTAAGGGGTGTTGGGGCAAGAAAATATATTAGAAATAATTTAATTCAACAAGACATTTTTTCAAAATAAACCTTTTATTTTTTCAGCTTTATTGAGGTATATTTGACAAATAAAAATTGTATGTATTTAAGGTATATGATGATTTGATGTATGCATATACTGTGAAATAATTACCACAGTGCAGCTAATTAACATATCCATTCCCTCACATTAGCTACCTTTTTTGAGTGTGCCAAGAGCACTTAAGATCTACTCTCTTAACATCTCCCAAGTACACGATAAAGTCCTGCTAATGACAGTCACCACACAGTACACTGGATCCTTAGACCTTACTAATACCTGGAAGTGAGTACCCTTTGACCAACATCCCTGGTTTCACAATTAGCTCAGAACAGAATTAGGCCTAGATCAACGTTTTCCTTTTCTTTAAAAAACCTATAAAACCACAGACCGGTACCCACAATGAAAACCTTGAAACATGGACACAGATCCCGTGGACGAGCCCTCCCAGGTGCCCCCTGAGCTCCGGTGGGAGGAGGGCAGGCGGGCCTGTCTGGTCGGATGGGCTGGGGCCACATGCTCTCTGCACCCGAGCTTGTCAAAATCAGAGCTCTGGATCTGCAGCAGTGGGACTGACTGCTTGGGAACTTGTTAGAAATGCAGAATAACAGGTCCTGGCCCAGACGCAGAATCACGACCCGCATTTCACAAGACCTCGGGTGGCCCTTGGGTCCCTGAAGTCTGAGAAGCCCTGAAGCAAAGATGCATTCTTTCAAAATCAAGGAGAGTTTGCTAACCTACCGAATCTTTCCTTTCTTTTAGCTTTCAGGTGCTGCCTTGTAGAAATCAGAAAGACTGGAAAATAATAGTATATTTAGTTGAAATATAAAATAAGATATATTTTATGATGTTACATCATAATAGGTTTCCAATATATAAGAAAAAAGGAGGGACGTGTACATAAACACCACATAATTCAAGAACATAAGTTAACGTTATCACAGGTAATAAATTCAACCTGTTTTTTGTTTGTTTTTCATACAGACTGCATTCAGGCAGTTGGTGAGCTTCAAATACGGAATGGGTGAATTCTTCAGGGAGCACCCACACCCATGGCAAAGACCCCTGAAAGCCCAGCCGGAGCCCCCTAAGCTCTCCCAGGACGGGGCCTGTGACTCAGGGGGGCTGGCAGATGCTCTGTCTGCTGCTTCCCTGGGGCGTGGGGGGGAGTAGAAAAAAACTGAAAGTCTCTCTAAGGATCCAAGAATTCCCAAAGCAGCTGAAGGAGTTATAAAAAGAATGGCATTTGACCATGTCCACAGGAGCTTCTTCATTCTCTCATTTTCTTTATTAATAGTGACTCAGATTAAGCCTCTTAACATCAGAAGCGGAAGCTCTACTGAACAGCTTCCTCATGTTTACTTTGTGTACAGGATGCTTCTCTTCCCCAGCTTCTGCTCCAGTCCTGTTGTTTTTCTAGTCCAAGTACCTGTGTTCACTTCTTGGCATCCTCCCCCAACTATCGTACGTTCTGGAATCTAGCTTTTCACAGCAGCACTGATTTCCTTCCTCAGAACCCAAGCTTCCCATGTGTACCTCAGGATGTCTTTGCTTTTCATGTGCCAGGAGGAAAGAAATACTGGTGCAAATCAAATGGATATTTACTATGTATTCACTTTCCCAGTTATGATATTTATGTTTAAATTCCCAACCACCAAAATGCATTCTGGAATTTCAAAACAGTGCTTTTAAATACCCTTGAGAGACAAGCAGAATCAATCACCAAACTGCAAAAGATAATGAAGAATCAAGAGACTTTTTAAAAAGTTACTATTTTTATCAGAAAGGAAACTGCATGATATATGTATAGTTTAATAAGTACAAAATTGACATCAGTGTAACCACCATCTATGAAACAAAAGCAACTTAGCCAGAAACCTGGAAGACCCCCCCTTTGAGTCTTTCCCCCCTATATAATCCCTACGTTCTCCATCAGAGATCATTGGGTGTCCTTTGTGATGGCTTCTTTTCTTTTCCTTAGAGCACTGCCACCAAAGAGTGCACCCCTAAGCAAAAGAGTGTGGGTTTTCTTTTTGCCTGCCTCTTCATTTAATAGAAGATGCATAAATGCTGTATATATTGCTTTGTTTGGCTTTGTTTACTCAACATATTCTTGGATTTATTCAAGTTGCTGCACATAGCTAAGTTTCATTTATTTTCATTGCCAGAGAGTGATTTATTGTATGACTATCCCACAATTTATATATCCCTATTACTCTTGATGGACATTTGGATTACTTCCATGTATTGTCTGGAACAAACTGGAATGAACTACTGCTATGAAATTCTTGCATATGTATCCTGGAGCACATGTGCAAATGACTTTCTAGGGTAGTTACCCAGGAGAATTGCTGGGCCTTTAGAGATCACATCTTGGACAGGACTAGAATGCTAAATTGTTCTTCAAAATGGTTATAGCATTACCTCAAACCATATGAAAATCTCACTTCTTTATCAATCTTTGAAATGATTACTTTTTAATTTTTTGCCTACTATTGATATGAAATTATATCTCATTATAGTTTTAATTAACATGTATCCAATTATTAATGGGGCTGACTCTTAAATATTTATTGGTCATTTGAATTTTCACATTGGTGAAATGCTGGTTCAAATGTTCTGCTCTTTTTTTTACAGTTGTCTTATTTTGTTGATTTGTAGGCATCCTTTATACATCTTATATATACAATGGCTCTTAGTCCTTTGTAATTTATGTGTAGCTCATGTCTCTCCCGCTCCATAATTTTTCTTTTTGCTCTTTTTATGGTGTCTTTTTCTCCTCTCTTAAACAATCACAGTTGAAAGCATTATGACATGGTGAGGAAACAGGAGTGTACAATCATACACTTTCAAAAGACTGCATCTGTTAATGTATCCAATGTCATTATCTCTGATTTTGCATTCTAGAAATGATCTGTCAGCACCTACATACCTGCTTTCAAATATATCATCCTAACAAAGTGTGTCACTTTGTACACACTTTCAAGGTTTTCCACATATGTCTGAAACCTTCTCTTCCATGGAACCCCAACCCCTAGATACTGACCTATATCTAACAAATACTCCAATAAAACAAAAGTCCATTTAGTTAAGTGCCACAGGAGAGACCAGCCATCATACTGTCCTGGTAGTTTATAATTAAATGCAACTTAGAAAAAAAATAACATAGCCTTCATATAGAAATCTACTCCTTTGCCTTGACGTAGACCCCACTAATGAGTGACTTGTTTTTTGTTATTCCTGACTTTCAAATTCAACAAAGTAAAGCACTTGAAGCCTAAATGCCTCATGAGTACTAAATATTTGCTATTAATCTATTCTGATTATTGCAAGACATAAAAAACATTCACTTCAAGATTTGAATTTCCATTAAGTTGGGATTTGTGCCAAATGTGCCAAATTTTGGTTTGTTCCAGATTCCACACGCCACCCTTTGCCACCTTGCCCTCTGCCTCTGGGGGCTGAGTGCGGGGGGCTGCATCTGGGACCCCCTTGTCTTCCGCCCCCACTGCCAGGTGGGGCCCTGGCAGCAGCCTGGAGGGCCCGGAGGGGACAGGGAGATCAGGTATATATGCCCCTGGCTCCCTCCCATGAGGTAGCTCCTGGCCAGCCTTGTCCTTTACCCAAACTGGCCTTCTCTACTTAAGGCTTTCTTCCTGTTTTCTGGAAACTGCCCCTTTCAGGCCTAGGGGTGATAATAATTCCAGAACTATTACTAGGTTACTATACTCTTTGTGGCTCTACTTTGCAAATAGTCCCTTTGTAAATAAACTCTCCTAGAATTAACCTAATTTGCGAGTGCCATCTGTTTCTTATTGGGACTGTGACGGATATGGACTTAATAGCCATGCTTGTGTGCAAAAAGAGAGGCAAAACAAAGCATTAGGTACCTGACTGTAAATGCTGCTTTCCTGGGCTTATACACAAAGCACATAGAAGCGCAAGTACTCTTTTCTATGGAGCTAGCAGAATGGTCAGGAAGCACAACAATTATGTTGGACCCAAGGAGTATAATAAAAAATGAAGAACAAAATTGTTCTTCCCCTTGGAAGGATGGTTCTTTTTACCAGGACTAGAGTGTAGACCCTGATCTTTATCTGCCAGCTGAATAGGCTCAGGAGGCTGGTGAAAAGTTCCCTCACACAACTATTCTTTGCACCCTCTTGCTTGACTCATTCATTCTCACTACCACATTTTGAAATTGGAAGCAGACATTATTTGGTGCAAAGGAGTGAATTATGTCTCAAGTGACCCGTGAACCCTGGCTCTGAACGTCAGGGTGTGTTTCCTTTTTTTTCTTCTTACTGTTTTTCTTCCCTAAAGAACAAAGGCAGTTCACTTGATGCTTATTTATCTCTTCCCCATTATATAGATCTCTTTATTTTCTCATGCTTTGATGTAATACAAAATAACAAAATTTTCTCCTCTTATTTGTAATTCATACAAAACTCAAAGGCAATTATTAAATAGAAAAAAAGGAACAAATTATAATTAGCTACATGACTATCTCAGTATGCTACAAAGAAATACTTTTCTCAGCTACAAGACTGTCTTCTTATAGAAAAGCCTTATTATTTATATACACAGAAATGAAAGTCTAGGGTATGTTTAATACCACAGAAAGCACATCAAACAGGGAGGTTTTCTTAACTGAAATTGCTAACAGGAAATCCATGAGGTGTCTCTGGAGAAGAGGGCCTCTCCCCACCAGTCCACCAACGGGAAGGGCAGCCTCATTTTCATAAGAAAAAGGCGGGAAGACTTAGCTTAAGGATCTCTTGCTCCCCAGTTCAGGAGATGCGGTAGCAGGTAGCAGAGGCTGCAGCGGCTAAGACACACAGCCACTCTCTCCTCTCTGAGTAAGGACTTCCTCTCATTAAAAACTTGGCCCCATGCAGAGTTCTTCTCTTTCTCTTGTTAGTGCAAAGGACCTTCTGGCTTTGTGTGTCCCTTCTGTTAGCAATCAGTGATATGACTAAACAGGAAATGATCTGAAGGCCCTAAAGCAGGCATAAAATGATGCAGGTGCTTTACCTAACAGGTCTTTAAATACCATCTGGAAAAAAGAGAGCTGCAGATCTTTTTTTTTTTCATCTGCAGTACTAAAAAAGGACCCAGAGAGCTAAAGCTCTGTAGCTGGAACGTCACACTCTGGGGACACAAAACGCAGCTCATAATGTATTTGCCATCACTTTAGTAGGGATTTTGATGGTGGAAACTAAGTTACACATTTAAACAGAAAAAACGCTACGCAGGTTCCACTTTGCTTACTAGTGACTATATAATTTGGAAAAGCCATTTTCCTCTCTTCCTTGACCCCACTCATTACTTATTTAAAGCAAAAGTGAATCTATGTCAATGCTATTCGGTGTCTAACTCAACACTCCACTTAGTTATGTTTCTAAGCAGATGTGCTAAAACATACACATATTTTACCTTAAGGGGTAATTTAGGATGAAGAAAGTTTCCAAGTGTAGAAATTACAACACTTAAGTTATACTGTTAAAAAGTTAACAAAGTACAAGCAGACGATAACCTTACATAGTTGTATTTTATTTTATTTGTATCCTATGTAGATGGGAAAATACAGCAGTTAATACATGGGCATTTAAGTCAGTAACATCTAGTTCTGAATTCCAATACCTTTCTGACCTCGGTTAATTTACTTAATGTAGCAGACAGACTTAAGGGTGGCTCCCATGGTCCCTGCTCCCTTGTGTTCCTATCCTATTTAATCCCCTTGCTTGGCGTGTGCTCAAGTCCTGTGATTGCCTCTAATGTAGACTATGCAAAGGTAATAGATTGTTCCACTTATGATTACATTATATTACATAGCCTCTTTTTTAGCAGACTGGAGCAAGAGATGCTCCTTGTACACTTGATAAAGTAAATGGACAAGTTGGAGAAGCCAACATGGCACCATATAGCTGGCAGCCTCTGAGCAACCTCAAGTTAGAAGCTAGTAAAAATCTAGGGCCCACAGTTGTACAGCCACAAGAAACTGAATTCTGCCAGGCAGAATGAGCTAGGAGACAGATTCTTCTCTAGCTGAGCCTCCAGGTGAGATTACAGCCTGGCCAACACGTTGATTGCAGACCCTGGTAGAGGACTCAGCTAAGCCCAAGTCCTGACCCAGAGAAACTATGAAATAATAAATATGTATTGTTTAAAGGTGCTAAATTTGTGATGATTTATTATACACTTCTCCATCCTCAGATTCCTCACATGTGAAACATAAATGACAGAACCTGCTGGAGTAGTTGTGAGCATTAAATGCAATACTGTTTTCAGTACACACATCCCAGGACCCTGGCTCATGGAAAGCTCTTAGAAATCATTAGTAACTTTACTGCTACTAGTATACTAGAAATCTAAATTTCAGAAGTGTGAATATAAGATAAGGTCTTGAGAAGAGATGAGTTCTACTAATGATAATAGTGAAGACGTAATCAAATTGAATACTGATTAACCAAGAACTCGACACACTTACTTTTATTAAATCTGATTTTTGAAACAGTACTAGACAAAATTGAGAAATGGGAGAAACTGGTCTGGAGCGTTCTACCCTTATCCTTTCAAGCCCTCTCCACCTTCCCGTACTCTCTTAGCTCTTAGGTACTCAGTTTCCCTTAGTAGCTGTGTATGTTGAGTATCAGGGGTTCTATTTTAATGTAGGGAATCTTATAATAGCTTGAGCCACACCAGAAACACAATTGCCTCTTCCGCAAGAATATAAGAATTGTTACATATTTGTACAAGGGGTTAAATTAAAATTATAGGGAGATGTTTATAAGAATATGAACATTTTCATAATATATACCAATTTCAAAATAGCCTTTATACATTTGAAATTTTGCTGAAAAAGCATTCATGTACCTTAATAGTAGTCTATCTGCTTACTGCCTTGATATCTGAAACTTAGCCTTATTTATTACTCTCATTTTGATTTCAGATCATTTTAATTACCAGTAAAAAGCAAGTATCAACATTGAATGGATTCTTAGTCATGTCAGTGCCCTTAAAGCTAGAACAGTTAGTTAGTGGCCTCATTCCAAAGGTTCTATAAACCATTTTTATAAGTAAATGCTGTCATAAAGAAATTTGGATATCAATCCTATTTTAGTGGAGAAATGCAAAGCAAAGAATAACTAGTACTTTAAGTGTGTCAAGTACAAATTAACATCATTAACTTAAAAGTATAAAATTTCACCCATCCCTCAATTTCATTAGAAGAAAAATCATCAGTGAGAAGATGAAGGATTTCATTTCTATCCTGTGGACTCAAACATCTGAATTAGAATAAATTTGAATATCAGCTACATAGAAGCTGATATGCAATGACTGTGGTCTCAGTTTATTTCTATAGAGCAGAGGATGTCTTCCAGTACAACGGCTCAAACAGGAACCACTGAAATTAATATCCTAACTGGTAAATTTATCAGGGGTCTCAAGAACTGGGTAGACTACATAGCCCACTTTAAGGGGTATATTTCATATTTTGTAGTGACAAAGATATTGATATTCTAGAGATTAAGGGATAGATGGGTATAAGATATTTATTTAATAGATTATATGAATCTGTTTTGCTTCTGAATTCACATAAATCCCTATACCTGTGAAGGTTTAAAAAAAAATACCTCAAAATTTATAATAAATCAAACTAGTGTAAATTGACCTTTCATTAAACTGGAGAATTGGAGTTTTGCCTGTTTTCTGTTTTGTTTTAGTATAAATTCCATAATTACAGTTCCTACCTGATCGAACAGAATACTGACTAATAACTCCAAAGCACCCTAATAACCTTTCCTGCCTACTTCTGTTTGCCGTGTATTCTGAACTACTTGCCCCTCATCACCCAGAATACTGATGAAGTGCGACAGTTAGTTATTATTGATAGCTCAGCCATCAATTACTTGTAAATTTTGTCAAACCACTTAATCTCTTTGACCCCCTGTTTGTCTCTAGTAAAGAGAGGAACTATTTTCTTTACATATTCCTTTGCTTAGAGGCTCCAAAGTGATAATACATGTGAAAATACACTGAAAACAGTAAGATGCTATAAAAATTTAACATCAAATTGCTATAATATTAATATTACATTTCTGGCCCATAGTTTATTGAGTATCATTTTTGCTAATAAGCTACAACTTAATAACACTTATTAACAATGAGATTTCCTGTGCTTTCAAAATGTCACCATTTAGCCATTTGTAATATTGAGTGTACATTGGTTATCTTTCCAATGATGCTCTAAATTAGTTTTAGCCCATTCACATTCCCTACAATACTACCTCTCCCTGTGAAGAATAACATACATTTAAAGAAAATAACTGCAGACATAAGAAAAATCTTTGTAGATATAAAAGAGAGAATTAATCTTCTTAACACGTGATACTCTAGCCCAATCCAGGCTGTAAAACAGGGAAGCTAAAGGGGAGGGGAAAACAGATAACTATATTTACAAAATGTTATAAAATGCATATTTTTATATAAAGTGTTTTATAGGCCCTTTACCCAAACTGCAATATTTAGCAACTCAAAGGATGGCATCATAATGGGAAATGGAGATGTGGTAAGTTTTCCTACTTCCATCATGCCTGTTCCCAAGTAGCTCAACACAGCCATAACGCTTCTACCAGTTGTAAATTCACATGACTGGGGAGCTATCAGATAGAGCAAAAACATCAACTCCTTTTCCAGCAATATACTCATCCGTCATCCAAGAAACAAGGACATAACTTTATTTGACAATACAATAAATATACCACTTAAGATGCTGACAGTTTTTCTTTAAAATAGAAAGATGTAAAATAATATTTAATTTCTACTTTTTTTTGCCATTTTGTGCCAATCAGGTAGTACACAACAATATTTTCTCTAGATGGAGTACTTAAAAATAAAACATTGTTCTCTTGGTATCTCTTTAAATCATTCTTTGCTAACTTTGCTTCTTCTACTTATATCTATGCAGTCCAAAATTCACAACTGAATAATACTGAAGTGCACCTAACTCATTTATATTTGGAGAAAGATGCACAGTTAAAAATCTTTTTGGAGGCATCCATGGATTACAAAGTCACAGTATTATTTATTTAGTAGAAGAGACAATATGTAGCAGCAGATGTACTTACACAGCTAGATTGTATTACAAGACACACTAACAATGACACATCTCTAGAAAAAGAAGGCATTTCTTGATAAGAAGGACCTATATTCACTATCAGATAATTATCCTCTGATTTTAAAAAAAGCTAGAGTGGGGATGAATATTATTAAAGAAGAAAACATTGGAAAATAGTAACAAGAAAAAGACTTAGAGAAAAATGTACACTATACATTCATAGAGGTGTGACGGGGGCTTTCAAATGTCAGGTGTGGATAAAGAGATGCACTTACATCATTGAATGCACATGGCATTTGAACTGGAATAGTAAGCATGCATACAAGCACATACTTGGTGGGGCATCAAAACTAGTCCAATTAATTAGAAACTATAAAATTTGAGTAAAGGTAGATAATTGATTTAATTCAAATCAAATTGAAAGATTCCAGTTCCCATAATTTCTAGTAGTCCTCATAAAAAGAAAGAGTGTCATGGTAATTCATATTTGATTTAATTTAATAATATTCAGAAGAACTAGGCTAATCAAAGAAAATAGAGGGTTTATGCTTACACAGATTTAGGGTTTGCAATCATCCATTTTCCCTACAATTGCTAATACTTCACCTTCTTCATTGTATTCCTAGCCTAATAGGTGAACCTTTTGGGTAAGTGGATTCTAGATCTTTCTTTTTCTGTTATGTGACTGTGGTATTTGGGGCAAACTCTTTTTCATCTCAGTTGCCCACTTCAGTTTGCTGATGCAAACATACATTTATAACTCACTAGGCCATGCACATAAAGTCACAACAACAATGAAATGGAATTGTAGAAAGGAACAAACAGCAGAAATAACTCTAATTTATCAGATATGTTCATCATCTTATATGATGCTGAGCTGAGCATTTAATTTAAATAGACATGGTCTTGGCAGCCTAGAAATTTATGAGCTAAAGCATATCCATAACACTCTCATTCCTTTCCTAGAGGAGTTGAAGAGAAATCAGCCCTGTGGACTTCCTAATTTAATCCAATGATTAGAATCTAAGATAAACTGGTCATTAGCTTTATTCCATTCCACTTTTTTTCTTTTTTGACTCCTGCCCTCTGTCACTACATAATTTAAGGATACTTTAGGAACAAGGTCTATAAAAGCCATCAGGAGGCAAATATCCTCAAACATTAAACAACATGAAATAATAGAAGCCAAAATGAGACTTGAAAAACTGACATACTGTTGATATGGATGACATAGGATGATATGGAAAAGGATAAAAGTCTTTTGCATAAACAAAACTAGCACCCAGATAACAAGAGGTAACAGATATTACCTGGATAAACAATGATAATCAAGAAGTGTAAATTAAGGCCAAGAACAGAAGCTGAATAAAGAATATTAAAACAAAAATTAAACAGACTGTTTGGGAGTTATTTAATAAAACTAATTTTCCTAAGTAAAATTTTGGCTCTAGCAATTCAGCAAGAAACACCAAATAGGAAAATCATTAAATACTCCAATCCTATGCCATCTAAATAATTGAAATCTTTGACTTAAATTTTAATCTTTCAACATTTGTATATAAAGGTGCAATGTTGAGAAGCAGTAGCATAAAGAGCTGAATAATGAATGACATTCTACGAAGCAGAGCAAATTCCACAAACAGAATTTTCATTTGAAACAGCAGAGAAGGTAGGGCCTGGCAGTGCCCGCCACCCACTCATTAACTAGGTTCAATTTCACAACTGATCCAGATGCAAGAGGTAAAAATACCAGGCTTAACTAAATCTTAGAGTTGCTTTGATTTCCCATTTCACTTCGTGTAGATACAGTCCAGTCCTTATTGGAATGTTGAAGAAACCCCTCTGTGAACTACATGTGGTCTTGAAATGCCTAAATGAGCAACTACATTTTTAAAATGTGAAGAAAAGTTTGAGTTATGATATTTTATTTCATTTTATTTTATCACATTTAATACCATTTCATTGCAAGTTCATATGGTAAATAACGTATTTTTCAAATTCTCCAAATGAGTACTTAAATGAAAGATTGATGCCATTTTACTATCAACTTTAATAGATATTCAAGAACTATCTCTTGAATATCTGCTATGTGCCATCCACTGGGACCAAAATTCCTCACCTAGCTGCTTAATAGGGATGACGTAAGAAGAGTCTTGGATTCAGGACTAGTGCTTGTTACTTTGTCAAATAAAAGTACTACATATATTCCAATTACCTGATTATTATTACTTGACCAGTGCTCTGAGGGAAAAATACAGCCCTTTCCATTACGAAGCACTTAAAGTATCGTATCATGGCTAACACACAAAATGAAGTTGGAGTAAGCCAAGTCAATACTGGTTTGACCACCTGCCTCGGGGGTCACAATGAAATTCCACAATTAAATTAATTTATTCACCTTTAGCTGAATTAGCAGCAATGCTACAATTTTTGTTTAATTTCCCAGTTGGAAAAATCAAAGTGAAAAATATTAAAATTCAATTAAAAACTAAAAATAATCCATTAATTAAAATATCTGAGCAAATAATTTCTATGTGAACTTTTCTCCTGAGACCTCTCCCACCAATATATAGAAGCCAAAAATGAAACATGAAAACATTTATAAGATAGGGAGAGAGTCCACTAGGTGAACATATTTTTCTAGATTTAGGTCCATGTATTACAGCAGAGGTAGTTCAGAAAAGAAGGAGAGCCTCCTTTAAAAATAGCAGTAGGGTCACAGCATTCCCTCCTGGAAGCTAGATGTTCCCATCCTAAGTCACAACAATTTCCTGAAACCCTGAGGGAAAGAGAGGAAGCAGACAGGGATTTGTAATTGTCATAAGCATGACCAAACATACAGTCAGGACCGTCCATAAACTCTGCTATATAATTATAAAACAAAATCATAGCTCCATTATGTGACTGCAAACACATCCGCACATTCTGATAAACTGCATATCAACAACAAAGATAAACTGTGAGCTCCATCTTGTGATTAATATTCTTCCATCTGGAAGCCTTTGCTTATGACACAGGATGGTTGGGGCAAGAGCATGAGCTCTGCGGAGAGGCCACGGCAAAGAGTCCCCGCTCAGCCCTGCTACGGCAAAGAGGCCACCGGGGAAGAGCCTTTGTTCCTGTCGGGCCGTAAATCAACTGCCCAACTTTAATTCTCATGGGAGAAGATGAGAAGTGGGTTGATGTTTCCCATTTTAATGAAGGTAAGACATTCACCAGCCAGTCACTTCAGTGTTTGGTCTTGAATAAAGGCAGTATTTTATTTCTGGAATATCTGACCTTAGAGGAAGCATCATTAACCAGTCAACTGTGGACCCAAATCAGGTTAATTCTGTAGCTCCAATACCAGCCACCTGCCCCACCTTCTAATTCTTCCTCAACACAGATGATTAAGGAGTCACCGAAACCATGTAGGAGGCCTATTTGCTGTTCTCTTTTCTTTATTCTCACAATTGATAAGTGCAAATCTGGGATATAAGGAAACAAAAGAACCCCTTTCTCTGTATGAACTTAAGGACATACTAACCTAATGGAACACAGCTTCAGAGTGGCAAACTAGAACTGGCTTAGCCCAGGAAAATGATTGTCTAAAATATCCCTAGTGAACAATTTAAAATAAGAGCCCTCCCCTCTATAGCCACAGAAGATTAGTAGAGCAAAGCTTTACTGTCGGAAGAACTCCCCATGTCAACTTCAGTGAGTACCTACTCCTAGGAGCTGTTCTGCTGGAGGGAAAAATGATTACATGCACTTCACAGTCAGCTCAATGGAGGCTAAGCTGCTCTGGGAAGCTGGTGTTGACAGCTCAGCCTTGCTAGCACCAATGAGGAACGCAGAGCAGATGTTATTTTCATCATGTTTCTACACTCCTTGGGAAAGAAGGATTTTTTTCTGTTCCTCTTCCAAATTTCTACCATATTTGGCTCTTTATTAGGTATTGCTACATACTCTGTCTACCAGCCAAGATGGTTACAGTGATAGTCCTTTATTTACTATCTGAATTAAACTAATTTAACTTGGGTCAATTATCGGCAATATCTCCTAATTTAGATAGAATCTTTGATGTCACAGAAGATAGCCCATTCTCAACATACCTCTCATTATTTCCCTTCAGAGAATAAGAACAACCCATATACAAGAGATAAAAGCAATTATTTGTAAATCACTCTCTAAACAAGGGGGGGAAAAGAGATGATATAAAAGGGATGCAATTTTTTTTATTGTTTGTTTTACTTTCTTTGTAAGTTAGAGTCTTAGGAAGAATGATCCGCTTTCTTATAGTAGCTTAGCACTAAATGATCCCCTAAGAAAGCCAAAGTCAAAGTATTTCCTTAGGAAATAGCTTAAAACTAGAAAATGATTTGAACACAAGGACAATCTATGGATCAGCCTTAGCATTTTCTTGCAGATGCATAAGATAATCTATTTCACTGAAAATATAAAGCATAGGTCTTTTTCAACATCAATAATTTATGAAAAAATATTTTATAAAGATATTAAACTGAGAAAGTACTCTTTAAAGTGAAAAATTTTGTGTTAAAAAAGGAAAAACAGTAATCACACTATCTGAATGTAATATAAAGAAGCATTCTTTAAAAAAATCACCTCTTTAGATCCCCACCCCATCCCCACCACAAAGTAATCAAGGAACCACATATCACTCATTTTTCTGCTCTAGTATAAAAATAGACAAAGCAAGAATTTTATGCTCAAGTAATTCCAGATCTTTCCAAAATCAATATTGTCAGAAAAAGTTGTAAAAAAAAAAAGCCATCATCATCACTATCTGACCAGAGTATCTGTTTTAGTCTCTGAAATGTAAGCTCGAAATGAGTTTTTTTGTAAGATACTCAGTGCAACCTAAAAATAATCACGCTATAGGACACAGACTGTGACCACCACGATCAAAGCTACTTCTTATACTCTTAGAGGCAATAAACCATAGAAAGAAAATTACCATCAGATATGAGGCTAAAGAATTTCGGTTGCATATTGTTTTCCACTGTGAAGAACAGCCTACTCTATTGACTTTCTCTCAGATATGTTATGTCAAAAACATATGGTATGCCCTTGACTTATTTAAGCAAAATAATAAAAGAATGATTATTGTCACATTCTGTGCTCAATAATTGGTGTCTCTGTTTCAACTTCCATTTCTCTAAGTTAATTTAAAGACAAATGGGTGCGCATAATGTGTATGTTTCAACATCACCCTTCTTGGTGACCATCCTTGCAAGTGTTTTCTTTGGCAAAACAAAGGGAAAATGAAGACCTTAATCAGTTTCTCTTACACATTACCAGGGTTAATATAGTTCACATTCTCACTCCACTTCTCCTCATGCATACTTATTTCATTCTGCATTCATGTTCTAATTCTCACTTTATTATAGCAGAATAACAATATTACTCATAAGCCATTGAACCTCAACCATAGGGCCCCTTGTGGTATGAATATTAAGTAAGTAAACTGCTATTGGTAAGATATTTGACAATACAGAAGTCATTTATGGAAGAATATCTAAGCCACTAGTATTTTCCAAGATTTAAAAGAGCAAAAATGTTAATGATTACAATATTCTACCTTTATACTGCAAAATTATATGTTTAACTCAATTTTCAAAGTCAGTTTTTACATACAACTGTGCCAGTGATTCTCTCTCAACTCCAAATCCGTTGTCTACACTCTCCCTTGTGATGCAGAGGCTGGGACTCTTACAACCATATTTCTGCTTTCCCAGCTGGCTCTCTGTCAGGCTCTTTCATCAGGGGGACTAGACAGAGGCTGAGAAGCCTGGAGGAGAAAGAAACATATTCCTTTGTGGAAGCTAGCTGTTTTCTTGCTGTTCTCAGGAGCATCACCCTACCTATACTTCTCTACCCCAGGAGCAACTTTCCCTTTTCTGTAGCACAAGCCAAACTCAGTTTGTAATACTACCAACATCTGCAGCCTGACTGACCCCTCTCAGAGAGACCAGTGCCAGCCTGCCCATGGTCCCTCTGCAGAGGGAGTGTCAGCCCTAGGAAAGTCTTTGTCCAAGTTCATCAACAGTGAGCTAAATTCCAGCTCTAATGGTCTTTTCCTCCAAGCTTCTAAGTTTTAATAATTCCAAACTCTTCCCTTTGTTTCTCCAGCTCTAGAGTTGGTAGCCACTTCTTATAGTTTCCATATTTGTGATAACTGTACCTCATTAAATACATTATGCCTACTTAATTATTTATATTCAGTATCTATGTTCAAAGAGCTCATGTGGTCTCTGTCTCCTGTCTGAGTCCTGACTGATTCAATAACCCTTCAGGGGCAGTTAGAGCAGGCATTAATGTCCCCCTTTAACAAATGCTCACAAGTAGCATTTTAACCCTGGGAAAGAAAAACCTGGGACTTGAACTCAGTCATCAAGCTCCAGTCCTGGCACTCTTCCTGTAGAAGCCACTTTCATGTGTAAACTGAATAAAGTACTTCTCATTGCTACTGTACATGTGTAAAAACAACGTGTATAGAAAGAATATAAAGTGACCCAGGTGAACATGGCTATTTAAAATCAGATCTTTTGTACACAGACTCAGGTTAAGGTTAATTTTTACAAAGAAGTTCTTATTTCATTCTAGTAGTTTTGTGAGTTTGGGTTAAAATATATTCTTATTAACTGTATAATAAACAGTCATGACCCATTAAATTCGAGCCCACTGAAGAATGTGAAAATCATACTTGTAAGCTCATTATTCCTCATACATTTTAACAGTGGAGTTAAAAAAAAAAAAGCAAAAGCAAAATACGAAATAAAATGTAGCTCAGTAGTCCATATGCTGGCTGCCAGATATTCTATAAATGTGAAAACAGGTCCTGGAAGCTGCTGTTGAAAATGAAAGTAGTATTTCCTGATGGGGTGTTCAGTGAGATTTTCCAGACGTGGGTTTCCTTACTCTTCTTGGCCAAATACTGTGTTTCCCCTCCTGTCTGCTGAGTGAATGTGTTTCTAAAGGTTGCTTTGTGTGCCTGCAAATTACAGGAATGCCTTGACTGTAAGCCCTGGCAGCAAAGCCTAATCAAGTTGAAGAAAGCACCACAGATACTTCCCAAGTGGCCTCCTTCCACAATTGGCAGCATTAACACACAACAAAAAAATAAAATAAAAACAGGTACGACAAAAGCAAACATCAACTTTTGTTCTTCTAACCTCATCTTTCTACATACTCGGGACTAAAACACAGAAAAAAGATGACAACCACATCTGGGTACCTATGCTATACAAACACAGTATAATACACATCTCTGTATGAGATATGAAATGTTTACTCTTAAAGATACATAAGAGAGATAGATATAGATATTAATTTTCTATGCTAGAAAATATTCTCAAGCCATATGTTCATATATCTCACCAAGGAGTTTAACAAATTCACCTGCTAATTTAATATGATTAGACTTCAACTCCCTTTTAGTGGCTTCTGGCAGCACACTTCAGAGAACAAAATAAGACATGAGAAAATTAGTAACAAAAGAATCCCTTCCACCTCTAGTAATTGCTGCCAATTAATTAAACACCTATGAAAGAGCAACCCCGCATTTTTAGAGCCCCCGCATTATCAGGATTTGCCATTGAGAATCTAAAGTTAAAGGACAACGTCTGAGTTGTCTCTGTTTGTTGCTGAATATAGCCTGCTGCATGAGAGGTGACATCCTAACAGCGAAGAGCCAAAATACCCATGGAAGCCTTAGCTGGTGACCAGTGGCCTATTCCGTTATGAACAGAGTAGCTTAGAGATACAGGGTGGTGTACTCCCAGCTCCCTACTCAGGTCTCTAAGCCCTTGTTCACTTGACTTTGGAGATTATCTGCTACTTTGGATCGCAGAACTCAAATGTGCTACTACTGAGCAAACATTAAAAGGTTAGAAGTCACTAAATGTATTTTTTAAATGTTTTATCATAAAAGAAATGATATGTTTTCAATCTTTAATGAGATATAAATGTGAATATTCTACCTTCATCCTGTTAAAATCTGTAAAGGTAACGATAGAGATCATGCTAATATATTCATTAGGGAATTATCAAGATTTGAAAGCCAACAGCCTTACAGTTCTGTTTTTAAAGTTGCATGTATAAATATTAGCCTCTAGGGGGAACTCCAGGCTCTTCACCTTAATTTTCCTAAAGGCTAAATCAGAAAAAAGAGGAGAAGACTGCCCTCCACCCCCCACTCCAGACGCAATCTCCATTTCTCTACAAGGGAATGATCTTGCTGGTCAGATTCCAGGACATCCACTAGACCTTGTCTGGTAGGACTAGAGTTTCAGAGGGTGTAGAAGTCAGCATTAGTGATTCGTTCTCTTTTCATACTCTCTGTTGGCAAGTGGCTCACTGCCCTAGCAAATTACTCTTTCTCTTATATATGCATATGTGTGTGTGTATGTGTTTCTGTGCATTCATATAACAATATATACATACACACATATGCACACATATACGCATATATATATATTTATATAAACTTACACACATACACACACACACACACACACATATATATATACACATATGTATATTCAAGTGCACCCAGGATTATCTGATTACTGCCTTTGGTCAGACATCAATGTCCATGTTCTTGAGGGACAATACTGTGCAAAGGAATATTTGGCATTCCTAGTGCACTGGCCATCATATCACAGCATCCGAGATCTTTCATTTCTAGTATGCAGGAGTAGTACAGAGTGTTTAAACAACACAGACATCATTTACTAGTTTCATGACTTTAGATGTATCTCCATACTTTATGTTTCACTTCACTGACTAAATAATTTCTAAAGTGTCTTCTGGCTCCAAAATTCTATTTACTTCATGTTCATCAATCTCCTTCCAGTGTTAAGCGAAATTTTGCTCAACATGATTTCACTGACCTAATGCCATTCAAGGTTTCAAAGAAAAACCCAAATGTCCAACAAGCATGTAAGAACTCAAGTCAAACGCATATGACCAGTCAGCTGCAGAGACCTGGAACACAACAGCCAAAATCAACCTAAACAGACAAATCTCAACAGCAAATTCACAATCTGTCTTTAATCCAGCATATTGGATAATGTGCTAAGAGCCTTCTTAAAACCTTGGGACATAGGCTCAGCAAATGTACATGTTGACTCTTACACCTAAAAATTCAGTGTAATGCAGAGACACCTTGCGTAAATCACCTTCCTGACTGTGCCAACAGCTTTTCATGCTCTAACTATGTGGCAACTCAGAACAGGTTTGGATGAGCACAGACTAACTAGGTGGAAGAGGAACAAAATTCCCAAAGAAAAGCAGAGTAGGAGGATTCTTGTCCCCACATATACTTGGAGCTCTCACCACTTCCATTTTGTATCTTCTACCTATCCTGGACACTCAAGGAATAAACTGGCCAGAACAATTCAGGTTGAGAACAAAGAGGTCACAAGGACAGACCCGATTCACAATGGGTAGGAAAATAGCTTCCACCTCTTTATAGAAGGAACTGCAAAGAATCTGTGGGCATATATAAGTGACTAACCCAGACAGAAGAAAGAAGTCAGGAGGTTAAATTAGATGCAAAGATGATTTCCTCTGTGTTCCATAGAATATATCCTTAGGGCAAAGGTGACACTAGAGGTCATTGATTCATGCTTTCAGATCATTCATTATTTTGAATTCTAAGAAATAACAACCATGCCAATGCTATGCTCCTATAATATTGTCTATCAGCTGTCACTAAACAAATAATCGTAACAATGGGGACAGAAGTATGCACAGGTATGTTTCATAGAAACTAAACTAGATTTGGTCAGTTTATTTTTTAAGCACATATTCTTATCTACTATGAAAAGTCATGACCTTCTCAGCTGAAGAAAACAATTACTTTTTTGCACAGAGTTCTTATATTAAAACAGAAAGGATATTCAAAAGTTACAAATTTTTGGCAAGACTAAGGCACCCAAGGCAGGCAGTGTCTAACCATGCAAACTTTGTGAAGCAATTCAACTTATCAAAACATGGGACTAAAGGAGTCAAAGCTTTGATCCTCAGGCCAACTAATTTCATGAAGAGAACCCTTCTTATAGAAGGACAGCCTAGATCACTCCTTTTCTTACTGAATCCTTTCTTAATGTCAAGAGAAATAGATAGTATGATTCAATAGATCTTTTCTTAAGTGCCACATAGTCTAATGAGTTCTATAGGGTTACAAATGTGAGGACTGTGTAGTTTTATCCTTTCAGAATTTTTAAGATTGGTAAGGGCAAAAAATAAGACTGCTCAAACAATGAATTCACAATGTATAAAATGATAAAGTGCTGGAGTGGGGATTACAATCCGGGTTCAAAGGAGGAGATATTATGTTGAGCGATCTAAACAATGTACACATGCAATGGTATTTGTTCTATATCTTTACGTATGGGGTAGGATGTTTGCCAGGACAAATGGGGAGGAAGGTATTCAAGGTAGAAGGGAGAGCAGAGAGCGGTGAGTATTAATTAAACAAAAATGAGTGATCTAGTTTTATGAGAATGTAGGGGCTAAAAAGAGAAGATCCATGGGAAACAAGAATAAAAATGTAGCTTGGGGCTAGATTATAAAGAATTTACCTTTCTTTTGAAGATCATGGGGAGCTAGTAGAATAAATGACCAAAGTGGTATTTTTAGAAGGATGATTCTGGCAGCAATGAATATGGTTGATTACAGAGGAAAGGATTGGTTAGGAAGACAGGTTAGGCATCTACCACAGTAAATGACACATGAGAATACTAATGGCCATGGTCATGAGGAAAAAGAGCAAGAGCACCAATGGACAGCTCACATGTGTAAGGAGACATGCGGTCCATGTTTCTCAGAGATGGGGGTCAAGTAAGGAACAAAGATAAATCGTATAGAAATGTTTGAAATGAGGAGACAGGGCGAGCAAAGCATGAATAGGCTCCCTGTTTTCAGTTACTCAGACTCTAGCGTCCGAGAATAATTGTCTGCTTTGGGGGAACTCGATGAGTCTGGGGACTTCACCACGCCCAGTGCATTAATAACAATCATGAGAAGAGATGCACGGCTTGGTGGGAGAATGGAGTCAGCACGATTTTGCCAATTGCTCCAGACATGGCAGTACTCTAGGAAGATGGAAGAAACTGAACAACGAAAATTTCCCAGGCTGGAAGCCCGAAGGAATCCAGTGACGGAGCTGAGAGAATCTAGGGCTATGCTGACTACATTTTTGAAGACTCTCCTTCTATAGGTCTAGCTGGGAAAGGAGCCAAGGAGA
Organism: Smutsia gigantea; assembly: GCA_032199065.1. Lineage (NCBI taxonomy): Eukaryota > Metazoa > Chordata > Mammalia > Pholidota > Manidae > Smutsia > Smutsia gigantea. The sequence continues at coordinate 44,126 of JAVSCE010003015.1, forward strand.
GCTGACTGAGGGGGACAGGCTGAGGAGGAATGGGGGTGCAGGCAGTATTGTGGGCCCTGGTCCCCAGGAGAGCTCTGTAGGGCTGAGGAGGAGCTGGGAGGAGAAAAGGTTTGCTGTTGAGCCACTGGAGTTCCAGCGCCCCTGCCACCTGGCAGTGGGGGCGGCACACATAGCTTGGGCCAGGCAGCACTCAAGCCTCTTCCTTCGCCGCAGACAAATCTCAGCGGTGACATGTGATCCACGGGGAAAAGACCTCTGGAACGCCTTCCTATCCATGAACATAATATGGGTATTTGATGAGATGATTTTTGCTGTCCTTTCTGAAATTAGCAATTTATGATTTTTTTGCCTTAATCTATAGTAATTCTTAGTTCCTGACCTCTTTAACTAATTTATAATTAATTTCAAACATATGGACAATTACAGAGAATAAGAAACATACTATAATAAATATCCATATACCTACCATTGATCTAATCATAATATTTTGCCATACACGCTTTAGTTTTATTTTTAAATAAAGATTTAGATTAAAAATAATAATACACATTAACAATGGGGGTATGTGGTGGGGACTTGATAATAGGGGGAGTCTAGTAACCATAATGTTGCTCATGTAATTGTATATTAATAATAGCAAATATATATATATATAAACACATTAAGCCTTTTGTGTGTACTTTCTCGATCCCATTTCTCTTCCTCTACTTCCCAAAATAGTAACTATCCTGAATTTAGGTTTTATTGTTCTCATGCACACTTACATCTTTAATAAATATGTGCATATCTGTAAGTTTTTATTTTAAAATGTCTTGTGTTTTACAGTGTATGTGAAGAGCATTTTAAACTACTTTAATAGTATGAATATACAATTTATTTATCGATTTTATGTTAATGGGCATTTAGAGCTTTTGCAGTTTTATACTAATACAAAAAAAAATGTTACAAAGAACTTTAGGAGACTGGGTAGCAACCCTACCTGAACAGTACAATTATCTCAAATTCAGATGCCCTATTCTAGAGCTATGCATGCCAGACATATATCATGACAGACCTAGAAAGTGGGAATATTTATAGGGTACACTGGAGTCAAGAGAAAAGGGTACTTACAGAGAATCAAAGTGGCCACTTCTACTTCACCAGACATGCCCAAACACCCCAAAGGCTGAGAAGAATCAAATCCTAATAGACTGAAAATCCCAATTTCACTGGCTGAGCCACTTTGCGATGGAGCAGGGACTCTCATATTTGGCTGCACATTAGAATGTGCTGGTGAGCTTCAAAAATCTGCTTGTGCCCAAGCTGCACCCAGACCAATTAAATTAGAGTATCCATCAGGAGGATCAAGACGTAAGGGCTTCTTAAATCTCCCAGATGATTCCAGCATGCAGCCAAGGTTGAGGCATCTCCCCGACTCCCCTGATTATGAGAAGCACCTGGAACATTTGCTACCAATGCATACATATCTCCAGGCTCCAATTCCTTCGTGGCCGCCTGGGGAGCTGTGTGCCTCAGCTCTATACCTAGAAGCAGAACTGCTGTGTCTCAACCATACCGTGGGGAGAAGTCTACTTTAGAGCCACTTGGAAGCCCCTGTTTGTTAGGGAAGTCGGTTCCAGAAAATGATCTTGCCTTTCCAGATAACATTCATGCCTAAGTGGCCATTCTGACCGATTTACTGCAACGATCTGCCTCACTGGAATTAGGAAAATCAGTTCAAATCCCTCAGAAAAGGATCTCAGCTGAGTGTCATTAGCATTCTGCGGGCTTCCTCGCATAGATGTGGCTGGCATTGTCACCCCACATCACGGGCCGGTGTCCCACAGCCCACCGTGTCGGCAAACAGCCTTTGAGATTCCAGCCGCAGCGCTCCTTCCTACCTTCCTGGAGAGGCTGTCAGGGAACTCAGGAACAGGCTCTGGACCCAGACTGCCTGGGCAAACCCGAATCCTCGCTACACTAGCATCCAGCCGGGCTGCCTTGCACCACACACTTGATGGAACCGTGGTTCCCTCGTTTAAAAAAACAGTCATGATGATAATAATACCTACCCTCATGTTGTTATGAAGCTTAAATAGATAAATGATTAAAATGCCTAGAACGCAAGTGTTTAATAAAGGTTAAGTTTTATCAGGATTATCATTGCTGGCTCACATTTCCCGGCTCTCCTTTCTCTCAGGTACCCGTGTAGGTTTATCCTCTAGAATTATTCCCATTTTCCCCACCCAAATTGCTGTATTCTCATTGATTGTCGCAAAGGAAAAACAGTATAGTAAAAATATCAAAATTACTAAGGCCTTCATCAGATAACACATTCTGTAGGTATATTTCCAAAATACATTAAGTACCTTTCTCTCTGTTTTTGCCATCATCATCAATAAATAATGTTGCAAGATAGCTAAAAAATAATACCTTGATTGTGTCTACTTTAGTTTAATGCTTTGTGCTATTCTGGTTAGTTTTTTTCAAGGATCTCTAGGTCTTGAGATAACCTACTTAAATAACTTGTTTGGAGCTAAAATAGCTCTTTTGGGCAAGAAATTCTTTTTCATGTCAAAGTTTATTTGATTATGCTGAACTTTAATCCCATTTTCTCTAGGTTTGGATTTTGTATCCATTTTAAAAAATAGGACTTGTGATAACTATTATTACTTAGCATTTACTGTAGAAACTTCCAATCTTTAAAAATCACACTGGAATGTTATGTTTCCTTTTGGGTTAAATTTCATGTATTAGAAGAGATTTTAAGGAAATACTAAAGGAAATGTTATCTGAGGTAATTTTAATCATACAATGGCTCCCATCATAGGCCCTGAGATGAGGATTCTGGTAATATGTATATGAATTCCACCCTATGTTAATATAAACATATTACACACATACCGGTAATTAAGATGTACGGTTTTAAAGACCACTGTCTAGAAGGATGAATGAGTAGCCAATCTAGCAGACATAAAAATGGGGTCAAAATATAAAATTTCATCACTTTTGACTTTTAACAATATACAGTAGTGTGTCTTGTTTCTGAGAAGCAGCTGGCCATCTAAAATCATCTGCTCTTTTGTGCTGCTTAGTAAGATGTCAATAATCAAGGTGTTTCAAAGTCATCACTATAGAAGCAAGCATATTTGAAACATGAGATATTCACAGAAAGATACCCTGAAAATACATCTCAGATGTTTTTCTTTCAAAGACTACTTCATATTACAAAGCCAAATGTAGTTACTGATACACTGAAAATAATTAATGCTAAAATCCCTCCCTAGGCTGTGAAGAATTCAGGTCATTTCGGTGATGGGGTAATGCCATGTTAATTCTACAAATCCCACAGGATCCAGGTCAGAGATGTACATTCTGCAGGAAAGGAAAACATCATTTTCTATAACGGTTGAAGATTATAATTATGGTGATTATAATGAGGGAATATCTTTTAAATATGTCAATTCACAAAAAAAGTGATTATCATTTGTAAATGGGTAGGTGGGAAAAGTAGATTCTAATAGCCATGTGAATAATTTGAAACAAGCTACCAAAGTGACTCCAAATCTGTATTAGTACTTTCCTTGCAGGAGTTAAGTTTGCATAAAGGGTAAATATTTATATACATTTACATATATATAACAATCACATCTATATGGTTATTTCACATAGTTTTTATGTATATGCAATTTTTGTGTGTGTGTGTATACATCCTGTGGGTGTCAGCCTTGAGTCTTTCTTTTTACCTTACCTACTCCACCCTACTGTTCATTAAGTCTAGCTGATTTTGTCTCCTAAGTGTATCTAACCTCCAGCCACTTCCTCCATTCCCCTGCCAGTATGCTTCCTGTGTTTCCTGTCTCTAGCCACTGTTACCTGTTCTTCTTCATTCTTAACCTCCTTTAGCCTATATTCAAGATAGCAGCTACTGTGATCATTTAAAAATGAAAATAGGATTATCTCTCTTTCCTATTTCAAGCCAATTAGTGGTTTCGTAGGTCAGATCAAATATAATGAAAATACCATCCAGACCCTGAACAAACTGACCCTACCTATGCCCCAGCCTAACCCCTAACAAAGGACATCGATACTTTTGGTAGTTGGAATGGACACTGTTATTTGCCCACCTCTTTTAATTTGCCACCAGAACCCCAATTTTGTTAGGATTTGCAATTTTCCCCTTCCTTTTAGTTTGTAGTTGGTCACCAGATTTCAGTCAATGAGATGTAAGTGTATTTATATGCTTGGAGATTTCTTCCAAGTTTCTAATTGAGAACCACCAACTCAGAAATGATGTTCTTAATTATTCTTTATAAAATTAAATTCTCTCCTGCTGGTATCTCAAAATCCTGTGTCTTCTTAGCATCATTTACATTTTGTACTTATGTATCTGTTGGTTGTGTCTGACTCCTCTGCAATTTCTGTGAGAGTAAAAAACGTTTATGTCCTATCTACTGCTGTATATTGTCACCTCTCACAGTAGTAAGTAAATATTCATAGCAAGATAAATATTAATGGACAAGAGAACAAATAAAATAAGTCTATAAGTATTTATCAACATGATAAACTATAAATAAATCCATTAAGAGATGTTTGTCTTACATTTTTTTGTCATTAAGGTAACATGCTTGGTGATGTGGGAAATATAAAAATAAATATAACATGACCTTAAGAAGCACACAGACCAATGCAAAAAGAAAAAACATATACAAAATAATATAAAGGGTGACAAGCAATATTAACATGGCACAGGTGCTGTGGGTGTTTAGATGAAGGAGAAATCTCTAATGACTGGAGTGTTAGGAACTTATCCTGGGAAAACATCTAAGTTGACCATGAGGTTGAGTGTTATTATTTCAATGGAGACAGAAAATGAAGGTGAGTGGGTAGGAGAAAAAGCAGCTTAGAATGAAGCAATTCAAAAGGAACTTCCAGAAATTTCAGGTTGTACATGAGGAGCACAGAGTAGCTCATTCCCCCACCCAACCCCCAGAAAAGATGCAAAGCAAATATACCATTCCTATTTGTTTGCCTCCTGTAACACTTTACTTTGAGATAGCATCTGGTAAGAACCCGGTTTGGCCTAAAGAATAAGGGTGACTGTGCTTTAGTAACACTAATGAAAGGAAACTCTCCATAGAGATGGAAGAAAGAGAGAGAGAGAGGAAACAGGACATGGTGATATGCTCAAATGCTATCAAAATCTTCAGTGGGGGTGGTGAAGTGGGAGGGGTTGAAGTAGTTAACACAATTTTAAAAATTATTTTTGTCCAAGTTGGTTTAATCAGTAGACAGAAAACAATTTGGTTGTAAGGGTAAGAACTCAGACATTTAACAGAACATTAAAATGAGAGAAATGAAGAAATTGTAGTTTTAGAATCAATTTTAGTTACATGTGAGAGACTCTGGTATATGCACACACATGTACACACACATTTGCGATAAGTTTTCAAATTATTATAAAAATGAGTTGCAGTGAATTGTCTATTTCATTTGTATATATCAATTTAAGAAAGTTCAAGAGCTCCTTCTCCAACTGTACCAGGTAATTAATATAAATGGAAAGGATGTATGTGATACTCATGTGTGCACTTGGAAAGGTACAAGATACATTACATATAACTATATAGAGCTATATTATTTTATATGTATATTTATCCATACATAGACACTCTAATCCATTTCAAAGTACATTATATGTCTCTCTGACTATTCTTACCTCTGTGTATTTAACCCTCACAATGCCTCTGAGGGGTAAATAATATTATGCTACTGCACATTTTTTAGATATGAAAGCCAACATAAAGAGATAATATAGCTTGCCTAAACACATAGAGTCAGTGCTCAGAGCAAAGCAGAACCAGGATTTCAAAACGGGTTGGGTCCAGGCATCTTTCTGTTACATTTAGAAGAGCATGAAGACATCTCGTCTTATAGCAGATGGATGAGTAATTAAGGCAGTGTCTCATATATAATGCCGCCCTAGATTTATACATCACATTTCTTCCAAAGGGTTTTCAAATATTATCTCATTTATCTTGCAACAACTCTGACAGGTAAGTAGGGGCAGGTAGGTTTACTTGCATTCCCCAGGATGAATGATCTGAGGCAAGGAAGGTGAGCCACAGTAAGCCGATGAGCTCTGCAGCAACCAGACTAGAATAAGAGTGGCTGCTTTCCTCCCAGGCCGCTTTCTACTGATCTGGTTAACAGAATCCTTTAAGCATAGGTGGTGGGGGGATAGGTTGTGAGGTTGGAGAAATTCAGAAAAGATACATTGCTCTGTTATTGCACTGTTACTCTTTTTAACACCTCTCTTTGGGGCCTCTGCCCCAAAGTAACAGGACCTTAAATGGGACTTTTTCTGTTGCTCCAAATTGGTGATTAATGCTTAATGCTAAGAACAGAAAGAATTATATATAAAGAACACCACAGTCTAAAGAGAACTGCAAACAATAAGGGCTCCTCGTCTTCAGAGCTTTCTAAGGCGGCTGAAGGAGCCCTGCTACCCCCAAACATCACTCTAGCCTCCTGACTCCCTATTAAAAAGACTGAGAAAGGAGAAAAGGAAGAGGTCAATAGCAATAGGTTCTTCGCCTAATGGGAAGTAAAATCTCCCCCCGTCAAACAAGCTAAGTAAGAGGGACATGACAGAACCTCTAACACAGACTGATATTCTGAGCCCCTTGCTGTTTTCCCTTAGTGCAAAATAGTCCTGGTCTTCCCTGTATCTATCTAAGCAAAGGGAAAACAAACTCACAGAAGACCAAAGGCAGAGGGAGGCAATTTCTGTATTGCAGCTTGAACTTCCAGTATTTGGTTCCCATGGTCTAGTGGACATCTTCGAAGCAAGTGGGTCTGGAACCCCCTCACCAGCACCCCACAAAAATGGCTATAGCCCAGGGAGGGGCCTCAAGCAGCAAGAGGTTACAGGGCACATGAGCGGGATCAAGTTCAGGAGACTGCAGAAGGGAGCCCCCCCCACCCCCCCCACGATCACCACAGAGCCCCCCAACAGACTCAGACTGTGGAGGCAGCAGTGATCAATAAAGAGAACATCACAACAGCTCTAGTCAGGTAAGAGAAAACTGTTCTGCCTTTTTGTTTCTCCCTAACATTAGCATACAAGAAAAAAATGGGTTGAAGAAAGTGTCCAAAGGCTGGCCAAGCAATCCTCCCCCGGGATCCCAAGTGATGAACCGATATGATAGGAGAGGTAGAGAAACAAGCCACACCCCCTTCCCATGGATCAAGGAGCCCTGAGCCTGTCTTACCATATTGCAAGGGAAAGCTTTGTAAAATAAATAAGATCGGTGTTTTCAACTGGATAGAATTTGAGTAATGCAAATGACTTGAGAGTACTGGTACCTGCCTAGGATGTCATTAAGGGCTTTGCTACCCAGCTAGGAAGAAGATTTTGACATAACACAATAGGGGGACAAAGACTGGTGAAACATAAACCATCTCAGGTTTGTTCCCCACTGAGCTGAGGCTTCTCAATAAACTTGATACACACAGATGCAAAAATGAACTGAGACCATAGAGAAGGAATGGCAGGTGGTAGCAGTGAAAGAAGAATATTATTTATGCTTTTCTAGAGAGATGATTTACAAGAATAAAAACAACCCGAAAGTAATAGGCTGAGGAAATATAAAGAGATGAACATTAGCAGCCCTCTCTTTCAGCAAAACCTGCAGTTTTAAGGTTCCTACTTTTATACTCAACCATGGGCAGTGCCTGTTGAGGAATCTAGAGAGGTTTACACTTGACACTACAGGAACATTTATTTCAGACATGTGGCTACATTAATTAAATGCAATGTGTATTCACATTAGTCATTCCACACAGCAGCTCATTATAATGCATGGGCCTTGCAAAAGCAGCCAAGATTCAGTGAAGCATAAAACCACAAAGCAACATTATAGATCATACATCACTATTTTTTTTTAATATTAAGTTTTTATAAAGGTTTTCTTCTCCAAATTACTAACATTGGTCAAAATAACCAATTATTTTCTTTACTCGAGGTACCTTCCTATTTGACCTTGCATCCTGATTGTATAAGTTGTCCCTCTCCTTACTTTACTTGAAGAATAATTTTTAAAGTGTTTTCCTTTTCCCACATTATAAAATGACAACCATAATTTTAGCATAAAATATTAAATAAATGGCTCTAATGAAATATTATTAGAGGGAACTATTTCTAATTTAAAAGACTCAATTAAATTTCTACATGAGAATAAGGTAAATCATAAGTGAAAAAGGATAAATAATAGGCAACATGATTATATAAAAGACTATTTTAGTGTTATGTAGGCAAATTACCACTCAGTAATCTATGTAGCCTAACATTACTACACATTGTGTCTGATGCAATAAAAATAAGAGAATTCAGTGTGAATTTGATTTAGTTCAACTAAACAAAGATTTCCTCAACACATCCAAAGAGGAATACAATGTGCTGAGGGTTGATGTAGACTTAGAAAGGCAAAAATAAGTAAGACATAGTCAACAAGGAGAAAAGAGTGGCGCAAATCTAAATGTCCGTAAGTTTAAAGGTATCACCATCGTATAGGGCTATGTAACAATCTTTCCTCACTAAAGCAAGTTGTGTTCTGCCTCGTGAGGGCCTCGTAAGAAACAGAGGGTACACTCAAGGTGGTTTAACTGCAGACGATTAGTGGAGGGGACCCGTTATAGAGGAGTAGGAGGGTCAAGAGATGCAAAAAGGCTGGGGAAGCACCTGGGAATGAAGGTACAGCAGGGGGTACTCTCCACCCTTTATGGAATGGATAAAGGAGGGACTACACTTCTGGGGAACTTGCTGAGAGAAGGGTTCAGGAGCATTGATGTGGACCAGACAGGAAATCTGGCAAGAGAGGAAAGCAGCCATTTCTAGAACCTGAGTGAAGGTAGGCATGGAATGGGGGCTGAAAATGGTCAGACTTCTCTCTCTCCTGTGCTCCGATCTCTTCAGGGCCTCACGTTGGCTAAACCCCTCATAAAGCTGGAAGCAAGGGAGCTCAGGTACTGAGCTCAGAGAGGCCAGAGCAGAACAGAGAAGAATGGCCATTGCGGGGGGAGGGGTGCAGATGGGATCAGGGCAAACAAAATAACCAGCTTATCTGTTCAGACAGAATTCAGAATACAGTGAACCACTGGTGTCAATCAACAGTTTGAGGTTTCAAGAATCTGTTTTGACATTGAAATGAAACACAACACTGAATGCAGAAAAACTCCGAGGTTTTGAAGAATTTGTTAAAATAGTCTTAAAAGTATCTGACATTCTGACATTGGTAGTCCACCTCCCTAATCACTCAAGAATATTAAATTAATAAATGTCAAACAACATCAGCTTCCTTCTCCTGGGTGCTACTTGGAACAGGATACACAGATCTAAATTTCGGTACCAGAGGCATGTTCTCTTCTTAATTCAGCGATGAAATTCTTACCTCCACCTTTCCTTGTTTTTAGAGAATGAATTTGTTACATACTAGGCGCTAGTCATTCTGGTCATGCTGGCTGCCAGCCAGCATCAGTTTATGTCATGAGGCTTGTTTTCCTGGGATAATGTGTATATATCAAAGTATATAAAAGCAAGATGCTGAAAAATAATTATTCTGATACCCATTGGTTACAAATATTAGCTCTTAATTGCAATTTAGGTATGTGAAAATAAGAGAAATTTCTATCTTTTAGGTTATTCAATCTAAACAGAAATCATCCTAGAAATGCAGAATTCAAAAAGTAACTGGCCAGTTATATTGTAGGTCTTTATAATTGGAGGAGGAGAAGGAGGAAGAGAAGGGGCAGTCGAAAGGAAGGAAGAAAGAAAGGAAGGGAGGAAGAAGAGAAGGAAAAAAGGAAGGACAAAAGAAAAGGAAGACTACAAAACTGCTGAGAACCTCACTTCATCTCCCAAGGAGAGCTGCCTCCTCCATCGTGATTGGCCTGGTTTAGGTCACATGCTAAGGAAACTTATGATAGAAAATACTGACCAACGAGTGGGAATAGACACATTTATTACTTAGACAATACTGGAGTTTACACTCATTTTCTCATCTATACCTCTTATCATGAATGAGAAAATGTGACACCCAGGCTTGGATGCTCATGGTCACTGACCGCCAACACTCCAATCCGAGTCCACATTTGGTTACTCACTCTTATGGAGCTCACTACTCTCTGCACAACAGTCCCCACAGAGTTCGTCTAGACTTCTAAAATCTCTTTCAGATTTTCCATAATAATAAATCACCTTGATTTAGCTTCTAAAAGTAGCTCAGATTCTGAATAGAGTCCCCAAGACTTATATCTACATAATAATAATGCTGTGCATTGAAGAAAAGGAAAGATTAACAAATATAATAAAGGTAGCAAGTATCACTTGGATTTGGTTCTGAATTGGAAAAGTGTCAAGGAGCTTAGGAGGCATTTCAGTAATGGGCAGACCTCCCTTCCCAAGCCCTTACTTTGTTTCTAATATGACTTTTGACAGTTGGTAGGAATGTGTATCTGACTAAGCAACTTGACATATTTGTGATGACAAAAAATAAGGTTGATCTTATCCATTCTGGTCCTCAGCACAAGTGTTTCCTCTCCAAGGAGTGTTAGCTCAGTCTTTTAGTATTAGAAGTGAATACCCTAGTACCTTTACTATGGTGTCTTCTGCTCCCTTGATGTCACCACAAATAGTATCTCACATGATGGCTTAAGTAGATTTTACTTCACTCTGCCTCTGTATCTGCCTACAAATAGATAAACACAAGGGTATGTAGTGCACTTGTCTTCTGGATTTGAAATTCTGAGAGTTTTAAACTGTATTGTTTCTTTTCTTTGCCAATACAGGGATCAGTCTCAAAAAGCTGCAGGCTCTAACAATTACTATTTTGAAAATCTGACACTGTGTTATTCAGCACAGTGGAAAAATCTCTGACTGAATAGCCAAAAACCTGTATGTCTCATAAATTCTACTTTTGCATCTATATTGAATAGATTGGTGCCCTTTCATAAAGCAGAGAGTGTTTGAGAAGATGAATAGAACAACAACAGTTGACCTTTCAAGGTTCTGAAAACCTAAGATCATAAATCTCAAATACTTAAAGAAAAATACATTTTAGGGAAATTGTTAGGATTGTTCCCTTTGAGAACTAAAATATACAAGTCAAAACACTCTTGTGATAAAACATAATAGGCATCTAGACAAGAAATATTTTTTACAATGTTATTTAAGGTCATTTAAAATGTAATGATTAAGAAAAGCACAGATTCTGGAGCTAAATGTTCTGGTTCATATCCAAGTACTTCTACTTAACAGTTTTGTACCTCGGACTTCCGGGAAGATGGCGGTGTGAGCAGGGCGGCAGAAATCTCCTCCCAACACTGTATTTATCTACGAAAACACAGAAAATACATCTATTCCTAAAAGAGAGACGAGAATACACAGGAAAGCGCACAGCGTGCAGCTACACCCGAGAGGACTCGGCACCCCAAGAGGCGGTCTTAAAGAGCCCAGCTGACATACGTGGCAACTATCAGTGACCAAATTATATAGCCATGAAAAGACAGAGGAATATGGTTCAGACCAAAATCAACCAGACAACCCCAGAGAGGGAGTCTGAAGGGATGGAAATGCACAGCTTCCCTGAAAAAGAATTCAGAATAAAAGTCATAACCATGCTGATAGACCTACAGAGAAATGTGCAAGAGCTGAGGGAGGAAGTGAGGGAACTGAGGAAAGACAATACAGAAATCAGACAAGCGATCGACGGGCTTAACAGCAGAATGGATGAGATGCGAGAGACTGTTAATGGAATAGAAAACAGAGAACAGGAGTACAGAGCAGCTGAGGCAGAGAGAGATAAAAGGATTTCTAGGAATGAAAGAATATTAAGAGAACTGTGTGACCAATCCAAACGGAACAATATTCGCATTATAGGAGTACCAGAGGAAGAAGAGAGAGAAAAAGGGATAGAAAGTGTCTTTGAAGAAATAATTGCTGAAAACTTTCCCTCGCTGGGGAAGGAAGTAGTCTCGCAGTCCACCGAAGCTCATAGATCTCCCAACACAAGGGAGCCAAGGAAGACAACAACAAGACACATAATAATTAAGATGGCAAAGATCAAAGATAAAGACAGGGTATTAAAGGCAGCTAGAGAGAGAAAAAAGATCACCTACAAAGGAAAACCCATCAGACTATCATCAGACTTCTCAACAGAAACCTTACAGGCCAGAAGAGAATGGCATGATATATTTAACGTAATGAAACAGAAGGGCCTCGAACCAAGAATATTGTATCCAGCACGATTATCATTTAAATATGATGGAGGGATTAAACAATTTCCAGATAAACGAAAGTTAAGAGAATTTGCGCCTCATAAACCACCACTACAGGATATCTTAAATGGACTGCTCTAGATGGAAGCACACCTAAGGCTAAAAAGATGTCACCAGAGGAAAAAAAAATCATAGCAAAGAAAGCAGACCATCCAAATACTAACTAAAGGCAAAGAATAAAACACCTATTATAGAAAGAATGGAGGAGGAGGAATAAGAAGGGAGAGAAAGAAAGAAACATCAGACTGTGTTTACAATAACTTAACAAGAAAGTTAAGTTAGATTGTTAGATAGTAAAGAAGCAACCCTTGAACCCTTGGTAACCACGAATCTAAAGCCAGCAATGGGAATAAGTACATACCTATCAATAATCACCCTAAATGTAAATGGACTGAATGCACCAATCAAAAGACACAGAGTAACAGAATGGATAAAAAAGCAAGACCCATCTATATGCTGCCTACAAGAAACTCACCTCAAATCCAAAGATATACACAGACTAAAAGTGAAGGGATGGAAAAAGATATTTCATGCAAACAACAAAGAGAAAAAAGCAGGTGTTGCAGTACTTGTATCAGACAAAATAGACTTCAAAACGAAGAAAGTAGCAAAAGATAAGGACATTACATAATGATAAAGGGGTCAGTCCAACAAGAAGATATAACCATTATAAATATATATGCACCCAACACAGGAGCGCCAGCATATGTGAGACAAATACTAACAGAATTAAAGGAGGAAATAGACAGCAATGCATTCATCTTAGGAGACTTCAACACACCACTCGCTCCAGAGGACAGATCAACCAGACAGAAAATAAGTAAAGACACAGAGGCACTGAACAACACTAGAACAGATGGACCTAACAGACATCTACAGAACTCTACACCCAAAAGCAACAGGATACACATTCTTCTCAAGTGCACATGGAACATTTTCCAGAATAGACCACATACTAGGCCACAAAAAGAACCTCAGTAATTTCAAAAATATTGAAATCCTACCAATTAACTTCTCAGATCACCAAGGTATAAAACTAGAAATAAATTTTAGAAAGAAATCAAAAAGGCTCACAAATACATGGAAACTTAACAACACTCTCCTAATTAATCAATGGGTTAACGACCAAATCAAAACAGAAATCAAAGAATATATGGAGACTAATGACAACAACAACACAAAGCCACAACTTCTGTGGGGCGCAGCAAAGGCAGTTCTAAGAGGAAAGTATATTGCAATCCAGGCCTATTTAAAGAAGGAAGAATATTCCCAAATGAATAGTCTAAAGACACAATTACAGAAATTGGAAAAAGAAGAACAAATGAGGCCCAAAGTCACCAGAAGGAGGGAAATAATAAAGATTAGAGAAGAAATAAATAAAATTGAGAAGAATAAAACAATAGAAAAAATCAATAAAACCAAGAGCTGGTTCTTTGAAAAAATAAACAAAATAGATAAACCCCTAGCCAGACTCATTAAGAGGAAAAGAGAATCTACACACATAAACACAATCAGAAATGAGAAAGGAAAAATCACGACAGACCCCACAGAAATACAAAGAATCATAAGAAAATATTATGAGAATCTATATGCTAACAAGCTGGAAAACATAGAAGAAATGGACAACTTCTTAGAAAAATACAACCTTCCAAGACTGACCAAGCAAGAAACAGGAAAACTAAACAGACCAATCACCAGTGACGAAATCGAATTGGTAATCAAAAAACTACCAAAGAACAAAACCCCTGGGCCTGATGGATTCACCTCTGAATTCTACCAGACATATAGAGAAGAAATAACACCCATTCTCCTTAAAGTTTTCCAAAAAATAGAAGAGGAGGGAATACTTCCAAACTCATTCTATAAGCCAGCATCACTCTAATACCAAAACCGGGCAAAGACCTCACCAAAAAAGAAAATTACAGACCAATATCCCTGATGAACGTAGATGCAAAAATACTCAACAAAATATTAGCAAACCGAATTCAAAATACATCAAGAGGATCATACACCATGATCAAGTGGGATTCAACCCAGGGATGCAAGGATGGTACAACATTCGAAAATCCATCAACATCATCCACCACATCAACAAAAAGAAGAACAAAAACCACATGATCATCTCCATAGATGCTGAAAAAGCATTGACAAAATTCAGCATCCATTCCTGATTAAAACTCTCAACAAAATGGGTATAGAGGGCAAGTACCTCAACATCATAAAGACTATATATGACAAACCCACAGCTAACATCATACTTAACGGCGAGACGCTGAAAGCTTTTCATCTAAGATCGGGAACAAGACAGGGATGCCCACTCTCTCCACTGTTATTCAACATAGTACTGGAGGTCCTAACCACAGCAATCAGACAAAACAAAGACATACAAGGCATCCAGATTGGTAAAGAAGAAGTCAAACTGTCACTATTTGCAGATGACATGATACTGTACATAAAAAACCCTAAAGATTCCATTCCAAAACTACTAGAACTAATATCTGAATTCAGCAAAGTTGCAGGATACAAAATTAACACACAGAAATCTGTTGCTTTCCTATACACTAATGATGAACTAACAGAAAGAAATCAGAAAAACAATTCCATTCACAATTGCATCAAAAAGAATAAAATACCTAGGAATAAACCTAACGAAGGAAGTGAGAGACCTGTACTCTGAAAACTACAAGACACTTCTAAGAGAAATTAAAGAGGACACTAACAAATGGAAATGCATCCCATGCTCTTGGCTAGGAAGAATCAATATTGTCAAAATGGCTATACTACCTAAAACAATCTACAGATTCAATGCAATCCCTATCAAACTACCAACAGCTTTCTTCAATGAACTGGAACAAATAATTCTAAAATTCATATGGAACCACAAAAGACCCCGAATAGCCAAGCAATCCTGAGAAGGAGGAATAAAACAGGGGGAATTATGCTCCCTGACTTCAAGCTCTACTACAAAGCCACAGTAATCAAGACAATTTGGTATTGGCACAAAAACAGATCCACAGACCAGTGGAACAGAATAGAAAATCCAAACATTAACCCAGACATATACAGTCAATTAATATTTGATAAAGGAGCCTTGGATATACAATGGGGAGATGAAAGCCTCTTCAGCAGCTGGTGTTGGAAAAACTGGACAGCTACATGTAAGAGAATGAAACTGGACTACTGTCTGGCCCCATACACAAAGGTAAACTCAAGGTGGATCAAAGACCTGAATGTAAGTCATGAAACCATAAAACTCTTAGAAAAAAACATAGGCAAAAATCTCTTGGACATAAACATGAGCGACTTCTTCATGAACATATCTCCCCGGAAAAGGGAAACAAAAGCAAAAATGAACAAGTGGGACTATATCAAGCTGAAAAGCTTCTGTACAGCAAAGGACACCATCAGTAGAACAAAAAGACATCCTACAGTATGGGAGAATATAT
>JAVSCE010003016.1:0-14901 GCA_032199065.1 Smutsia gigantea
GTGTATGTTTTTGTATATATGTGTATGCAAGAGTATGTTTGTATATGTGTGTGTACGAAGGTGTATGTTTATGTATGTGTTTGAATGTAAATGTTTGGTTATGTATTTGTGTGTATGTCGGTGTATGTTTATGTGTGTGTGTATGTAGGTTTATGATTATATGTGTGTGTGCATGTAAGCGTATGTTTCTGTATGTTTTTGTCTGTGTATTTAGTTGTGTGTTTTGTATATATGTGTGTGTATGTAGGTGTATGTTAATGTATGTGTATGTATGTAAATGTATGTTTATGTATGTGTGTATGTTGGTGTATGTTTATGTATGTGTGTCTATGCTGGTGTATGTTTATATATGCGCATGTATGTTGATGGGTGTTTATGTATGTGTGTATGTAAGTTGTATGTTTGTTTGTGTGTGTGTATGTAGCTGTATGATTATATATGTTTCTGTAAGTAGGTTTATGTTTATGTATGTCTATGTATGTAGATGTATGTTTATGTATGTCTGTGTGCAAATTTGCGTATGTGTGTGTATGTTTGTGTAGGTGTGTACGTAAGTGTATTTTTATGTATGTGAGTGTATGTCGGCGTTAGTTATGTATGTGTATGTATGTAGATGTGTGTTTATGTATGTGTGTGTATGTTGGTTTATGTTTAGGTATGTGTGTGTATGTAGTTTTATGTGTATGTATGTGTATGTATGTACATGTATGTTTATGTATGTCTGTATGTATGTGCATGTTTATGTATGTGTGTGTATGTAGGTGTATGTTCATGGATGTTTGTGTAGGTAGGTGTATATTAATGTATGTGTGTGTATGTAGGTGTATTTTCATGTATGTGCATGTATGTGGATATATGTTTATGTATTTGTGTGTATGTAGGTGTATGTTTTATGTGTGTTAGTATGGAGATGTATGTTTATATGTGTGTATGCATGTAGGTGTATGTTTGTGTATGTTTGTGTATGTGTTTCTATGTCGGTGTATGTTTATGTATGTGTATTTATGTAGGTGTATGTTAATGTATGTGTATGTGTGTAGATTTATGTTTATGTGGTTGTATGTATTTGTATGTTTATATATGTGTGCCTATGCATGTGTATTTTTATTTAGTGTAGGTATGTAGATGTATCTTTACGTATGTGTGTGTATGTTTGTGTATGATTGTGTGTGTGTGTATGTAGGTGTATGATTATATATGTGGATGGATGTACGTGTATGTTTATGTACTTGTGTGCATGTATGGGTATGTTTACGTATATCTGTGTAAGAACGTGTATGTTTGTCTATGTGTATGTAGGAGTATGTTTCTGTATGTAGGTTCATGTTTATGTATGTGTGTGTATGTAGATTTATGTTTATGTATGTGTTTTTATGTAGATGTATATTTATGGATCTGTGTGTATGAAAGTGTATGTTTATGTATGTATTTGTGTATATGTAGGTGTATGTTTATGTATGTGTGTGTATGTGCGTATATTTATGTATGTATGTGAACGTATGTTTACATACGTGTGTGAATTTAGGTGTACGTTTGTGTATGTAGGTGCATGCTTATGTATGTTTGTGTATGTAGATGTATGTTTATGTACGTTGGGTCTGTATGTGTATAATTATTTATGTCTGTGTATATGTGTATGTTTATGTATGTACGTAAATGTATGTATATGTATGTGTGTGTATGTAAATGTATGTTTATATGTTTGTATGTAGATGTATGTTTATGTATGTGTGTATGTAGTATGTTTTTGTGTGTGTCTGTATGTAGGTGTATGATTATATATGTGTGTGTATGTATGTGTATGTTTACGTATGTGTATGTTTGTGTATGTGTGTATATGTAAGTGTATGTTTATGATGGGTGTCTATGTAGTTGTATGTTTATGTGTGCGTATGTATGTAGATGTGTGTTTATGAATGTGTGTGTATGTTGCTTAATGTATAGGTGTGTGTGTGTATATAGGTTTATGTGTATGTGTGTGCATGTATGTATATGTATGTTTATGTATGTGTGGGTGTTTAGGTGTATTTTTATGTGTGTACGTAGGTGTGTTATTTTATCTGTGTGTGCACCTAGGTGTATGTTTGTGAATGTTTGTGTATGTGTGGTATGTATTTGTATGTTTATGTGTGTTTGTCTATGCAGGCATATGTTTATGTATGTGTGTGTATGTAGGAGTATGTTAATGTATGTGTATGTATGTATTTGAATGTTAATGAATGTGTGTATGTAGGTGTATGCTCATGTATGTGTGTGCATGTAGATGTATGTTTATGTATGTAGATATATGTTTACATATGTGTATATATGTATGTAAAAGTATGATTATATACGTGTATGTATGTTGTAGCATATTTGTGTATGTAGGTGCATGTTTACGTATGTGTGTGTATGTAGATGTATGTTTATGTCTGTGTGTGTATGTAGATGAATATTTATATATGTATTTGTATGTATGTGTATATTTATGTACGTGTATATATGTAGATATATGTTTATGTATGTATAGTATGTGTGTATGTTTATGTATGCAACCCTATGTTTTAATGTACGTGTGTATATAAGTGTATGTTTGTGTATTTAGGTATATTTTTACATAGTGTTTTTATGTAGATGTATGTTTATGTATTTGTGTGTATGCAGGTTTATGTTTATATATGTGTGTTTATCAAGTGTATGTTTATATATGTTTGTATATGCAGGGATATGTTTATGTATGTGTGTGTATGTAGATGTATATTTGTGTGTGTTTGTATTTAGGTGTATGAATATATGTGTGTGCCTGTAGTTTTATGTTTGTGAATATTTGTTTATGTTTGTGTATATAGGTGTATGTTTATGTATGTGTGTGTATGCAGGTGTATGTTAATGTATGTGTATGTATGTAGATGTATGTTTATATAATTGTGGAATGTAGCTTTATGTATATGTGTGCGCATGTAGATGTATGTTTATGTATGTGTATGTATATAGAAGTATGTTTATGTATGTGTGTGTATGTTAGTGTATGTGTGTGTGTGTAAGTTTATGTATGTGTATGTAGATGTATGTTTACGTATGTGTGCGTAAGTAGTTATATGTTTGTGTGTGTATGTAGGTGTATGTGTGTATGTTATTGTATGTTTATGTATGTCTGTCTACACAGTTGTATGTTTATGGGCGTTCATGTATGAAGATGTATGTTTATGTATGCTTCTGCATGTAGTTGAATGTGTGTGTGTGAATGTTTCTTTAGGTTTGTGTGTGTGTATGTAGGTTTATGATAGAATGTGTGGGTGAACATAGGTATATGCTTGTGTATGTGTGTGTATGTTTCGATATGTGTGTGTATGAATTTACAGCACACTTATCTCTGGGAGATAGAGGACATACAGTAAGGACAGCTTTGTAATGCAATGTTTACTATGTTTTCGATATCACATAAAGGTGGTGGCATTATTCCTTGAAAGGGGCAATCAAGAAGGCCTTATTTCTCTGAAACTAAATGGAATCCAAAGGCAGTTTGCTTCCCAGGCTGAGATGAGGCAGTATTGCTCCTGCAGTTTCCTTAATGCTGGAGCAAAGACCTATTGGCAGCACACTTATCTATGGTAGTTAGAGTACATACAGAAAGGACAGCTTTGTACTGCAATGTTTACTATGTTTTCCAGATCACATTTAGGTGGTTGCATGATTCCTTGAATGGGGCCTGCAGGAAGGCATTATTTCATGGAAACTAAATGGAATCCAAAGGCAGTTTGCTTCCCAGACTGAGATGAGGCAGTTTTGCTCCTGCAGTTTCCCTTAATGCTGGAGCAAAACCTATTGGCAGCACACTTATCTTAGGGAGTTAGAGTATATACAGAAAGGACAGCTTTGTACTGCAATGTTTACTATGTTTTCCAGATCACATTTAGGTGGTTGCATGATTCCTTGAATGGGGCATGCAGGAAGGCCTTATTTCACTGAAGCTAAACGGATTCCAAAGGCAGTTTGCTTCCCATTCTGAGATGAGGCAGTTTTGCTCCTGCAGTTTCCCTTAATGTAAGAGCACAGACCTATTGGCAGCACACTTATCTCTGGGAGATAGAGTACATACAGAAAGGACAGCTATGTACCGCAATGTTCACTACGTTTTCCAGATCACATTTAGGTGGTTGCATGATTCCTTGAATGGGGCCTGCAGGAAGGCCTTACTTCACTGAAACTAAACGGAATCCAAAGGCAGTTTGCTTCCCAGGCTGAGATGAGGCCGTTTTGCTCCTTCAGTTTCCCTTAATGCTGGAGCAAAGACCTATTGGCCGCACACTTATCTCTGGGAGTTAGAGTACATACAGAAAGGACAGCATTGTACTGCAATGTTTACTATGTTTTCCACATCACATTTAGGTGGTTGCATGATTCCTTGAATGGGGCATGCAGGAAGGCCTTATTTCACTGAAACTAAACGGAATCCTAAGGCAGTTTTCTTCCAAGGCTGAGATGAGGCAGTTTTGCTCCTGCAGTTTCCCTTAATGCTTGAGCAAAGAAATATTGGCAGCACACTTATCTCAGGGACTGGGAATACATACAGAAAGGACAGCTTTGTACTGCAATGTTTACTATGTTTTCCAGATCACATTTAGGTGGTTCCATGATTCCTTCAATGGGGCATGCAGGAAGGCCTTATTTCACTGAAACTAAACGGAATCCAAAGGCAGTTTGCTTCCCAGTCTGAGATGAGGCAGTTTTGCTCCTGCAATTTCCCTTAATGCTGGAGCAAAGATGTATTGGCAGCACACTTATCTCTGGGATTTAGAGTACATACAGAAAGGACAGCTTTGTACTGCAATGTTTACTATGTTTTCCAGATCACATTTAGGTGGTTGCATTATTCCTTGAATGGGGCATGCAGGAAGGCCTCATTTCACTGTAGCTAAACGGAATCCAAAGGCAGTTTGCTTCCCAGGCTGAGATGAGGCAGTTTTGCTCCTGCAGTTTCCCTTCATGCTTGAGCAAAACCTATTGGCAGCACACTTATCTCTGGGAGTTAGAGTACATACAGAAAGGACAGCTTTGTACTGCAATGTTTACTATGTTTTCCAGATTATATTTATGGGGTTGCATTATTCCTTGAAAGGGGCCTGCAGGAAGGCCTTATTTCACTGAAACTAAACGGAATCCAAAGGCAGTTTGCTTCCCAGTCTGAGATGAGGCAGTTTTGCTCCTGCAGTTTCCCTTGATGCTGAAGCAAAGACCTATTGGCAGCACACTTATCTCTGGGAGTTAGAGTACATACAGAAAGGACAGCTTTGTACTGCAATGTTTACTATGTTTTCCAGATAACATTTAGGTGGTTGCATGATTCCCTCAATGGGGCCTGCAGGAAGGCCTTATTTCACTGAAACTAAACGGAATCCAAAGGCAGTTTGCTTCCCAGGCTGAGATGAGGCAGTTTTGCTCCTGCAGTTTCCCTTGATGCTGGAGCAAAGACCTATTGGCAGCACACTTATCTCTGGGAGTTAGAGTACATACAGAAAGGACAGCTTTGTACTGCAATGTTTACTATGTTTTCCAGATCCCATTTAGGTGGTTGCATGATTCCTTGAATGGGGCATGCAGGAAGGCCTTATTTCACTGAAACTAAACGGAATCCAAAGGCAGTTTGCTTCCCAGGCTGAGATGAGGCAGTTTTGCTCCTGCAGTTTCCCTTAATGCTGGAGCAAAGACCTATTGGCAGCACACTTATCTCTGGGAGTTAGAGTACATACAGAAAGGACAGCTTTGTACTGCAATGTTTACTATGTTTTCCAGATCCCATTTAGGTGGTTGCATGATTCCTTGAATGGGGCATGCAGGAAGGCCTTATTTCACTGAAACTAAACGGAATCCAAAGGCAGTTTGCTTCCCAGGCTGAGATGAGGCAGTTTTGCTCCTGCAGTTTCCCTTGATGCTGGAGCAAAGACCTATTGGCAGCACACTTATCTCTGGGAGTTAGAGTACATACAGAAAGGACAGCTTTGTACTGCAATGTTTACTATGTTTTCCAGATCCCATTTAGGTGGTTGCATGATTCCTTGAATGGGGCCATGCAGGAAGGCCTTATTTCACTGAAACTAAACGGAATCCAAAGGCAGTTTGCTTCCCAGGCTGAGATGAGGCAGTTTTGCTCCTGCAGTTTCCCTTAATGCTGGAGCAAAGACCTATTGGCAGCACACTTATCTCTGGGAGTTAGAGTACATACAGAAAGGACAGCTTTGTACTGCAATGTTTACTGTATTTTCCAGATCACATTTAGGTGGTTGCATGATTCCTTGAATGGGGCATGCAGGATAGCCTTATTTCACTGAAACTAAAGGGAATCCTAAGGCAGTTTGCTTCCCATGATGAGATGTTTATTTATGTATTTGTATGTGGTTGTATGTTTATGTATTGGTGTATATTTTATATATGTTTATATATGTAGGTGTGTGTTTATGTATGTGTGTGTATGTTGGTGTATGTTTATATATTCTGATGTATGTTTATGTATCCAGGTGTTTGTTAATGTATGTTTTCGTGTGTAGGTGTATGTTCATGTATGTGTGTGTATGTACGTGTATATTTATGTATGTGTGTATGTAGTTATATGTTTATGTATGTGAATGTATGCAGATGCATGTTTATGTATGTGTGTTTATTTAAGTGTATTTGTGTGTGTGTTTTTATGTAGGTGTATGTTTATATATGTGTGTATGTATGTGTATGTTTATGTATTTGTATGTATGAAGTTGTATGTTTAAGTATCTATGTGTATTTTTGTGTATGTGTGTGTGTTTCTGTATGTGTGTTTATGTAAGTCTATGTTTATGTATGTGTGTCTATGAAGGCGTATGTTTCTGTACGTGTATGTATGTAAATGTATATTTATGTATGTGTGTCTATGTTGGTTTACGTTTGTGTGTGTTTCTGTATGTAGGTGTATGATTATATATGTGTGTGTATGTAGGTGTATGTTAATGTATGTGTATGTTTGAGGATGTATTTTTAAGTATCTATGTGTATGTTTGTGCATGTGTGTGTGTTTCTGTATATGTGTACATGTATGTTTATGTATGTGTGTCTATGTAGGCGTATGTTTATGCATGTGTATGTATGTAGAAGTATGATTTTTTATTTGTGTTCATGTGTGTATGTTTATGAATGTATGTAAATGTATGTTTATGTACGGGTGTGTGTATTGGTGTATCTTTGTGCATGTAGTTGAATGTTTATATATGTCTGTGTATGTAGATATATGTTTATGTATGTGTGTATGTAGATGTATTTTTATGTATGTGTGTGTACGTAGGTGTATGTTTATGTATGTGTATGTATGTAGATGTTTGTTTATGTATGTGTGTGGATGTATGTGTATGTTTATGTATGTCTTTGTATGAAGGTGTATGTTTTTGTATATATGTGTATGCATGTGTATGTTTGTATATGTGTGTGTACGTAGGTGTATGTTTATGTATGTGTTTGAATGTAAATGTTTGTTTATATATGTGTGTGTATGTCGGTGTATGTTTATGTGTGTGTGTATGTAGGTTTATGATTATATGTGTGTGTGCATGTAAGCGTATGTTTCTGTATGTTTTTGTTTGTGTATTTAGTTGTGTGTTTTGTATATATTTGTGTGTATGTAGGTGTATGTTAATGTACGTGTATGTATGTAAATGTATGTTTATGTATGTTTGTATGTTGGTGTATGTTTATGTATGTGTGTCTATGCTGGTGTATGTTTATATGTGCGCATGTATGTTGATGGGTGTTTATGTATGTGTGTATGTAGTTGTATGTTTGTTTGTGTGTGTGTATGTAGCTGTATGATTATATGTTTCTGTAAGTAGGTTTACGTTTATGTATTTCTATGTATGTAGATGTATGTTTATGTATGTCTGTGTGCAAATTTGCGTATGTGTGTGTATGTTTGTGTATGTGTGTGTACGTAAGTGTATGTTTATGTATGTGAGTGTATGTAGGCGTTAGTTATGTATGTGTATGTATGTAGATGTGTGTTTATGTATGTGTGTGTATGTTGGTTTATGTTTAGGTATGTGTGTGTATGTAGTTTTATGTGTATGTATGTGTATGTATGTACATGTATGTTTATGTATGTGTGTATGTATGTGCATGTTTATGTATGTGTGTGTATGTAGGTGTATGTTCATGGATGTTTGTGTATGTAGGTGTATATTAATGTATGTGTGTGTATGTAGGTGTATTTTTATGTATGTGCATGTATGTGGATATATGTTTATGAATGTGTGTGTATGTAGGTGTATGTTTTTGTGTTTTAGTATGTATATGTATGATTATATGTGTGTGTGCATGTAGGTGCATGTTTGTGTATGTTTGTGTATGTGTTTCTATGTCGGTGTATGTTTATGTATGTGTATTTATGTAGGTGTATGTTAATGTATGCATATGTTTATGTGGGTGTATGTATTTGTATGTTTATATATGTGTGCCTATGCATGTGTATTTTTATTTAGTGTATGTATGTAGATGTATCTTTACGTATGTGTGTGTATGTTTGTGTATGATTGTGTGTGTGTGTGTATGTAGGTGTATGATTATATATGTGGGTGGATGTACGTGTATGTTTATGTACTTGTGTGCATGTATGTGTATGTTTACGTATATCTGTGTAAGTACGTGTATGTTTATCTATGTGTATGTAGGAGTATGTTTCTGTATGTAGGTTCATGTTTATATATGTGTGTGTATGTAGATATATGTTTATGTATGTGTTTTTATGTAGATGTATATTTATGGATCTGTGTGTATGAAAGTGTATGTTTATGTATGTATGTGTGTATATGTAGGTGTATGTTTATGTATGTGTGTGCATGTGCGTATATTTATGTATGTATGTGAACGTATGTTTACATACGTGTGTGAAATTAGCTGTACGTTTGTGTATGTAGGTGCATGCTTATGTATGTTTGTGTATGTAGATGTATGTTTATGTACGTGGGGTATGTATGTGTATAATTATTTATGTGTGTGTGTATGTGTATGTTTATATATGTACGTAAATGTATGTATATGTATGTGTGTCTATGTATGTGTATGTTTACATATGTGTATGTATGTAGATGTATGTTTATGTATGTATGTATATGTTTTTTTATGTGTGTGTACGTAAGTGTATGTTTATGATGGGTGTCTATGTAGTTGTATGTTTATGTGTGTGTATGTATGTAGATGTGTGCTTATGAATGTGTGTGTATGTTGCTTTATGTATAGGTGTGTGTGTATGTAGGTTTATGTGTATGTGTGTGTATGTATGTATATGTATGTTTATGTATGTGTGGGTATTTGGGTGTATTTTTATGTGTGTACGTAGGTGTGTGATTTTATCTGTGTGTGCACCTAGGTGTATGTTTGTGAATGTTTGTGTATGTGTGGTATGTAGGTGTATGTTTATGTGTGTTTGCCTATGCAGGCATATGTTTATGTATGTGTGTGTATGTAGGAGTATGTTAATGTATGTGTATGTATGTAGATGAATGTTAATGTATGTGTGTATGTAGGTGTATGCTCATGCATGTGTGTGTGTTGGTGTATGTTTATGCATGTTTGTCAATGCGGGCGTATGTTTATGTTTGTGGGTGTATGTAGGTGTATGTTTATGTATGTGTGTGTATGTAGGTGTATGTTTGTGAGTGTGTCTGTATGTAGGTGTATGATTATATATGTGTTTGTATGTAGGTGTATGAGTATTTAAGTGTGTGTATGTAGATGTATGTTTATGTATGTGTGTGTTTGTAGGTGTATGATTATATATGTGTGTGTATGAAGTTGTATGAGTATGTAAGTGTGTGTATTTAGATGTATGTTTATGTATGTGTGTGTTTGTTGGTGTATGATTATAAATGTGTGTGTATGTAGGTTTATGAGTATTTAAGTGTGTGTATGTAGATGTATGTTTATGTATGTGTGTGTATTTAAGTGTGTGTTTATGTATGAATGTGTATATAGGTTTATGTTTATGTGTGTGTGTTTATGTAGGTGTATGTTTATGTATGTGTGTGTATGTAGGTTTATGTTTATTTATGTGTATGTATATAAATGTATGTTTATATATGTGTGTGCAGGTAGGTGCACGTTTATTTATGTGTGTGTACATAGATGTATGTTTATGGATGCGGGTGTATGTAGATGTATATTTATGTATGCCTGTGCACGTAGATATATTTTTATGTATGTGTATGTATGTAGATATATGAGTGTATGTAATTGTATGTTGATGCATGTCTGTGTATGTAGTTTTATGTATGTGTGTGTATGTAGGTGTACGTTTATGTATGTTTGTGTATGTAGTTGTATGTTTATGTATGTGTATGTATATATACGTATGTTTATATATGTGTGGGTATATAGGTGCATGTTTATGTATGTGGGTGTATGTAGATGTATGTTTATGTATGTGTGTGCATGTAGAATTATGTGTATGTATGTTTATGTATGTAGATGTATGTTTACGTATGTGTATGTATGTATGCAAAAGTGTGTTTATATACGTGTATGTATGTTGTTGAATATTTGTTTATGGAGGTGCATGTTTACGTATGTGTGTGCATGTAGATGTATGTTTCATATGTGTTTGTATGTAGATGTATATTTATGTATGTATGTGTATGTATGTGTATGAATGTAGATGTATGTTTATGTATGTAAATGTATGTTTATGGGTACGGGTGTATATAATTGTATGTTTGTGTGTTTAGGTGCATGTATATATGTTTGTATGTAGAATTATGTTTAGGTGTGTGTGTGTACGCAGGTTTATGTCTATATATGTGTGTGTATTAAGTGTATGTTTATACATGTTTCTCTATACAGATATATGTTTATGTATATGTGTTTATGTTGATGTATGTGTGTGTGTATGTATGTGTATGATTATATGTGTGTGAGCATGCAGGTGTATGTTTGTGAATGTTTGTGTATATTTGTGTATATAGGTGTATGTTTATGTATGTGTGTGTGCAGGTGTATGTTAATGTATGTGTATGTATGTAGATGTTTTTTCATATATTTTTGGTATGTTGCTGTATGTTTATTTATTTGTGTGTATTTAGGTGAATGTTAATGTATGTGTATGTAGGTAGATGAATGTTTATATATGTGTGTGTACGTAGATGTTTATTTATGTATATGTGTCCATAGATGTATGTTTAGGTGTATGTATTTATGTAGATGTATGTTTATGTATGTGTGTGTATGTAAGTTTATGTTTATATTTGTCTGTGTATGTAGGTTTATGTTTATGTATGTGTGTGTATGTAGGTGCATATTTATGTATGTGTGTGTATGTAGGTTTATGTTTATGTATGTGTATGTGTAAATATTTATGTTTATATATCTGTGTGTATGTAGGTGCGTGTTTATATATGTGTGTGTATGCAGATTTATGTTTATATATGTGTGTGTATGTAGATGATTATTTATGTATGGGTGTGCATGTTGATGTATGTTTATGTATGTGTATGTATGTAGATGTATCTTTATGTATGTGTGTATGTAAGTGCATGTTGATGTATGTCTGTGTATGTAGTTTTATGTTTATATACGTGTTTGTACGTAGGTGTATGTTTATGTATGTGTGTGTATGTAGGTGTATGTTTATATATGTGTGTTAATGTAGGTGTATGTTTATGTATGTGTATGTATATATGTATGTATATATAAGTGTGTGTATGTAGGTGCATATTTATATATGTGTGTTTACCTAGATGTATGTTTATGTATGTGGGTGCATGTCGATGTATGTTTATATATGTGTGTAGAAGTAGATGTATGTTTATGTATGTGTGTGCATATGGATATATGTTTATGTATGTGCATGTATGTAGATGTATGTTTATGTATATCTGTTTATATATGTGTGCATATGTAGGTGAATGTTTATGTATGTGTGTGTATGTAAGTGTATGTTGATGTATGTCTGTGTATGTAGGTTTATGTTTATATATGTGTGTGTATGTAGGTGCATGTTTATGTATGTGTGTGTATGTAGGTTTATGTTTATATATGTGTATGTATATGCATATATGTTTATATATGTGTGTGTATGTAGGTGCAAGTTTATTTAGCGGTGTGTATGTCGATGCATGTTTATCGTTGTGGGTGTATTTAGATGTATATTTATGTATGTGTGTGCACGTAGATGTATGTTTATATATGTGTATGTATGTAGATATATGAGTGTATGTAATTGTATGTTGATGTATGTTTGTGTATGTAGGTTTATGTTTATGTATGTGTGTGTATGTAGGTGAATGTTTATGTATGTTTATGTATATGTATATATGTTTATATATGTGTGTATATGTAGGTGCATGTTTATGTATGTGTGTGTATGGAGATGTATGTTTATATATGTGTATTTATGTAGATGTATGTTTATGTATGTGTGTGTATGTAAGTGTATGTTGATGTATATCTCTGAATGTATGTTTATGTTAATGTATTGTGTGTATGTAGGTGTATGTTTATATATGTGTATGTATGTATATATATGGTTATATAAGTGTGTGTATGTAGGTGTATGTTTATGTGAGTGTGTTTATGTAAATGTATGTTTATGTATATATGTGCATGTAGATGTATGTTTATATATGTGCATGTATGTAGATGTATATGTATGTGTGTGTATGTAAGTGAATTTTGATGTATGTCCGTGTATGGAGGTTTATGTTTATGTATGTCTATGTATATATATGTATGTTTATATATGTGTGTATGCATGTGCATGTTTACGTATGTGTGTGTATGTAGATGTATATTTATGTATATGTGTGCATGTAGATGTATGATAAAATGTGTGTAAATATGTAGATGTATGTTTATGTATGTGTGTGTATGTAGGTGTATGTTAATGTATGTTTGTGTATGTAGTTGTATGTTTATATATGTGTATGTATATATATGCATGTTTATATGTCTGTGTGTATTTAGGTGCATGTTTATGTATGTGTGTGTATGTAGATTTATGTTTATGTATGTGTTTGTATGTAGATGTTTATTTATGTATGCCTGGGAATCTGTGAAGCAGCACATAGAGAATGATTCCCAAAACACACATCGTGTGCATGGGAATAGGGACCAGCATTTCATTTGCCCCACTGTTTCCTCCCCACCTGTAGGCACCTGGGAGACATAATTTCTTAGAAGAAGAGAATGTGCTTAAAAGAGTTCCTGAAAGAAATGCAAATCAGAACCGTGATGAGATATCACCTCCACCAGTCAGAATGGTTAGTATCAATAAGACAATAAATTTCAAATGTTGGCAAGGATGTAGAGAAAGGGAATCCTCACACACTGCTGGTGGGATTGCAAATTGGTGCAGCCAGAGGGTTCTCCAAAAACTATAAATAGAAAAAAACATACAACCCAGCAATTTCATTTCTGGGAATTTACCCAAAGAAAAGAAAAATCACTATTTTAAAAAGATATATGCACCCCTATGTTTATTGCAGCATTATTTAGAAGAGCTAAGATATGGAAACAACCTCAATGCCCATCAACAGATGAATGGATAAATGAAATATGGTATTACACACAATGGACTATTATTCAGCTATAAAAAAATACTTTCCATTTGCAATATAGAAGGATCTAGAGGGTATTCTGCTAAGTGAAATGAGTCAGAGAAAGATGAATACCGTATTTCACTTATATGTGGAAACTAAAAATTTTTTAAAGGGACAAACAAAACTGAAATAGAATCATAAACACTGAGAACAAAGTGGTGATTGCCATAGAGGAGCTGGGTGGGGAGGTGGGTGAAATAGGTGAATGAGAAAAAATTAGTGAGAATGGTATCTTGATCTGAGTGATGGCTACATGAACGTACACTCATGTCAAAATTCATCAAGCTGTGTACTGTGATGCATGCATTTTACTGTACATACCTAAAAATTTTTTTAAGTGCTCCTGAAAGCTCTCTAGTTCCACCAGCTTATTTCCAATAGGAAAGACCTCTCTGGCATTCATTAATCCAAGTCATCACAGAACAAGGACAACTTGCATCACGATATTTTTCTTCAGCTTCCATCTCTACCCCATGCACACTTTGAACCAAGAGCCTGCTGAGGGAACCAGACATGAAGGCAAACCAAATAAAAATACTGGAAATACCTACTGTTTCTTCCTGGCAACATGATTTTATTCCTAAACAAAAGTCTTACATTACATCAAAACCAGAGACTTGTTTTAAAAGGGGACAAGATGTTATAAATCACTACAGAGTAAATACCATTTTGCAATTTAGCAGCATAAACAATGTAATACATATGAATAAGACAAACAACATTCTGTTATGTAAATCCTATTACTGGCAGAACAGACAGACAACCTTGAAAGCATCCTTGGGAGCCGCCGCATAACTGGATCTGACAGCCTGCATACAACATTTACATGCTGTGAAATTGTATGCTTGGCTTCTGAGGAATTATGAATAAACTCAAAATAAAACTATTTTTCTGCTGATGTGAGCCCAAAAGGCAGGAGGGGAGTTTTCAGTTGAACTGACAATATACTCACCTTGGAATGAAAGTTATTCACCCTTTCTTTTTCTCAAAGAGAGGAGAAAAAGGGACAGGCAGCAGAGAAGAGGGGAGCATGGCCATCAGGATGTCTCTGACATGGTTGAGAAATAAAAAACTAATCCGTCATCATTCATCTAAAATGCCTTTCCAGTGGGGCCCTTGAAATCGTGGTGGGCAGGTGGAATCAGTCTGCTTGGAAATCATATTTTAGTCTCTGGATTTGCAATTTCTGCTTCTGTCATTTCCACTCCCTGTGGGCCAACATTTGCTACAAGAAGAGATAAGATTCTCCCTCACAATTCAGTATATCATGTTTCTTGAGCACACACTGTATGCTGAAAAGAACATATCTAGCCAACCT
>JAVSCE010003017.1:0-53402 GCA_032199065.1 Smutsia gigantea
AACAACAAATGTTGGTGAGGATGTGGAGAAGGGGAACCCTCCTACACTGCTGGTGGGAATGCAAATTAGTTCAACCATTGTGGAAAGCAGTATGGAGGTTCCTCAAAAAACTCAAAATAGAAATACCATTTGACCCAGGAATTCCACTCCTAGGAATTTACCCTAAGAATGCAGCAGCCAGTTTGAAAAAGACATATGCACCCCTATGTTTATCACAGCACTATTTACAATAGCCAAGAAATGGAAGCAACCTAAGTGTCCATCAGTAGATGAATGGATAAAGAAGATGTGGTACATACACACAATGGAATATTATTCAGCCATAAGAAGAAAACAAATCCTACCATTTGAAAGAACATGGATGGAGCTAGAGGGTATTATGCTCAGGCAGAGAAAGACAAGTATCAAGTGATTTCACTCATCTGTGGAGTACAAGAACAAAGCAAAAACTAAAGGAACAAAACAGCAGCAGACTCACAGAACCCAAGAATGGACTAACAGTTACCAAAGGGAAAGGGACTGGGGAGGATGGGTGGGATGGGAGCGATAAGGGGGGAAGGGGGCATTACGATTAGCACACATAATGCAGTAGTGGGGGACACGGGAAAGGCAATATTTATAGAAAAGACAAGTAATGATTCTATAGCATCTTACTACGCTGATGGACAGTGACTGTAGTGGGGTATGTGGGGGGTACTTGATAATATGGGGTCTAGTAACCTTAATGTTGTTCAAGTGATTGTACATTAATGATACCAAAAAAAATTATGAGATCCTTTTGAATAAAAAACTATGTGCTCTCAGAAAAAAGAGAAAAAATAGCATAACATATAAGAACAAGTTCCTGTGTGTGTGAATTGTGCTCACTTAGACTGGAGGAGCAAGTTGGGGGCCAGTGATGAAGGAGGTTGTGGAGAAGAAAAGCCAATGAAGGAGAGGGAAACAGTAGAAAGAGAATAAGAGAAAAATGCTGTACTTGAAGTCACTGGTCTGTAGGAAAACAATTTTAATTCAGTATTACAGTTAAGTGTCAAAGGGTGGCCAACCAAAGCTCTTGACCTTCTTTCTCCCAGGGTTCTGTAAACATAGGGGAATTAATAAAATCAATATTCTTTACTGCACATCTGCCATAAACTTTAAGTGACCCTGGACAAGCCTGAGTCAGTACACTTGTAGCATGGTAACTATAAGCATAGGCTCATCAGCCAGACTGCCTGGGTTAGAATCCTGGCTCTGCCATTTCCTAGGAACAAAGTCGTTTACTTTTCTGTGCCTCAGTTTCTCATGTGAAAAATAATTGTCCCTATCTCATAGGGTGGTTCAAAGGATATAAACTGAGTTTTATGAACAGTACACTTAGAATATCTGGCACATAATAAAAGCCATGCACGTGTTAGCTATTATTGAGTTGTTTCATGCTTAGCCTTTAAAAAAAAAAGAAAGAGGATTGAAAATTTTTTCATTTTGTAGCCTAGATTTTGATTGTCATTTTATCCTTCCAAACCTGGGGTTTCCTGATTAGGAATGTCACCTGTTTGATCACCAGGTTGCTGGAAGTTGATGGATTAGCTCTTTCCAAAGGAAAATATCCATGTCATCATCTGGAGTTAGTATACATCCATCTGTACTTTGTTACCAAGGAGCTTCATTGAAATCCCTCACTAACCATCCTTATAACCAAGCTAACCCACATGCTGGTTTTTTTTAAACAGCTTTATTAAGGTATAATTTACATACCATGAAGATAGCCTGTTTAAAAAGCATACAATTCAGTATTTCTTAGTATATTTACAAAGATGTCACCATAATCTGATTTTAGAACATTTTTATTCCCAAATGAAACCTTATACCCATTAGTGTCCCTCCCCTAATTCCCCCAGCCCTAGGCAACCATTAAGTTACTTTCTGTATTTATGGATTTGCCTATTCTAGATGTTCCATTTAAGTGGGATCATAAATATGTGGCTTTTTAAGTCTGACTTCTTGCATTTAGCATAATGTTTTCAACGTTCATCCATGATACTGCAAATGGCAAGATTTCCTTCTTTTTTACAGCTGAATAATATTCTGTTGTACAGTTATACCACAATTTGTTTATCCATTCAACAACTGATAGGCATCTGGTTGCTTCTACCTTTTGTTACTGTGAATAATGCTGCAGTGAACACTGGTGTGTAAGTATCTGAGTCCCTGTCTTCAATTCTTTTGGGTATACCTGTAGGAGTAGAATGATGGGGTCATATGGTAATTCTGTATTTACCTTTTGAGGAACTGCCCAACTGCCTTCCAAAGGAGCTGTGCTAGTTGACAACCTCTCCAGCAACGTATGAGAATTCCAAGTTCTTCACATCCTCGTCAACTCTTGTTACTGTCTGTCTTTTTGATATGCTAGGCCCTTTATCTGGGAAAATAACTATTTCTCTTCCAAATCAGTGGTGCCTGTTCATCTTTGTGTTACTCTCTCATTCTTAGCATTTTAAAAGAAATTAATAGGCTTTATTTTTTAGGAGATTAGGTTTACAGATCAATTGAACAGACAGGTACACACAGTTTGCCTTGTTTTGGTTTTTTACAAACAAGATTTCAACCCAGGTCCTCAATTCCTTTAAAGATTCTTTCCTTAAAGGAGTCGCAAACATGGAGAAGCGGCCATCACTGCCATGCCAAAGAACAAAGGAAATTAGTTTTTGATGTATCCTGAGGATATATAAAATAATGGATCCAGATGGGCCAAGAAATTGTGAGGCCCACCTACTTTTTACCATGCCTATGTAACACTGCCCCAGGAGGGAGAGGGTGCATTCATGAAGATAGATGTCTAAAGTGACCAGGTAAAGGAGGTAAAAACACGCAGGGGTAAGAATGAGAATGAATCTGAAAAAAGAGAATTGGTCTTTAAAGAGGATGAACAAGATCTGAATTGAACTCAGTTTCTGAGCATTATTCAGCGATTTGGATTTGGGCCATCACCTGTTAAGAGAACTTCATTCAGCATGGAGGTAGTTTGTTAAGGCACATTTGATTTGTTTTCATTATTGTACACACTGATTTATATTCATGACTTTAAAATATTTATTATATTTCTGTAAAATTGATGAAGGTGACTTACCTTAAGTGAAATGTAAACACTTGTTCTTTTTACAAAGTGTAACTTAAAAGACCACAACATCAGGGTTAAAGTAACAAAGAAGGAAAAGAATGGCGTCCCCACTGTAACTACTTTACTAACAGTTAATGTTTTGAATAAATTACCTTATCAACATGGACTGTGATAAGCCCTAGTTCCAACTAGTCTGTTTACTCTAGAAATTCTTGTATGTTCCAGTTACCTGTATGTTCTCTTGATATTTTTGATAAAATTTAAGGAGGTAGAAATCTGCATTTGAGCTCAAGAAAAGGGGCTATTTTCAATATTATGTAGCTATATTTTTATACTGTTTGATAACTTAAAAGACATTCTTTTCACCATTTTATGTTGCCAAAATGCAGTTTTTAGAACATGACCTTGAGGAGTAGTATTTTTGTAAGATTAGTAGTAGTAGCAGAAATTCAGTGCTAGGTAAAACCTAATTATCTAACATTAGAAACACTGACATATTGTTTTCAGTGTTTTTATTTAAAGTATAGAAAATTCTTCAAACAAGACAGCTTTCAATGGTAAAATAAGTAGAATATTTTTTGTTATACAAAATAGGTTGTGTTAAAATAAGTCATTTATTGTCAAAAGTCATATGTAGTGTAACCCATAGTTTTGGGCTTTATGAGCAAATAAGTTACAATGTATAAGTGAAAACATAATTTCATAAATTGAGACTTTTAACTGTCCCTGAACTGGGGTAAGGGAAAGAAGGAACCACAGCTAAGAAATAACAATAAAATGCACGGTGAGTATAAAAAAAAAGATTCTTTCCTTGTACTCATTGATTCTGAAAGGCTTCTCTTCTCAGTCTACCTTCAAAAGACACTGGTTGATCTATTTCATATCTATTGTGCCCTGAAAAGTTATATTTCAATCAAAAATTGCAATTGAAATAGACAACAGGGAGCTAGATGGTACTTAAGGGAACTCTAAGGTGAGTATTTTTGTGAAACACTGAATTCTTCATACATGTGAAACAATCCCATTCAAATGTTACGTGGCCAGAGGTACAACCTAACTTACTCCCTAAGGTACCCTTATTGTAGCCTATTTCACTAGAAATGGGTTAACCCTTAGTGGTCAGTCAAAACACTCTATTCATTATATCAGTTGCCTGAGGGGATACTTTATTATTCCATGACTAAAAATCGGATAGGATACTACACCAAAAATAAAAATAGCAAGTCAATTCTTTGATGTGAACTATCTGCCCATGATTATGGCAACCATAAAGGCAGCAATCCTTAAAGCTTTAGTAATTTGGCTAAAGATCTCTTCAGCTTCAAACTCTTTTTTTGAAAATAATTGACAATCCCTGTCCCCTTTACTCCTTTTCTATCACAATATTAGTTTTTTAGACAACTTCAGGCTGGGTATTTAGTCATCACCGGTGTCCTGTGTGACTTTCTCCCCCAATGCTTTTCTGTTGGACTTCCCCAGGCTCAGTTCTGGGACTTCTCCTGTCCACTGATACAATCCCTTGGTGATCTCATTCAGTATCATGGCTTTAAGCACCATCTACATGCTGATGATTTCCAGATGTACATCCCCAGTCCATAACACTCCCCTGGTCCCCATACTTCTATGTCTCACTGCCTACTCCACAACTCTATTGTGAAGTCTATAGGCACTTCAAACTTAACATGTACAAAACATAATTATTGCTTCTCCTCCACCCCTGCCAAAAACCCTGTACCTTCCATCTTCTCCATCTCTAGGCAATACTGCTCTTCTAGTGGCTTAGGCCTTAGAACAGTCCTTACCTCCACTCTCATCCTCTTACAAGCAATATCCCCTAGCAAGTCATTATTTGCTCTTCTCCAAAATACAGGAATTTCAACTGTTTCTTAGAGCCCCACTGCTACTTCCCACATCTAAGCTACCATTACTGCTTGCTTGAATCATCACACTATACTCCATGCACATTCTCACCTCAGGACCCATGTGTGTGTTTGCTTTAACTTTAGATTACCTCCCTCTTTCACCTCTTACAGACTTCAATCAAATTTGGCTTTCTCAGTGTGCAACCCTGCTCCAATATTCCCCATCTCCCTTCCCTGCTTAATTTTTCTATAAAGCATTTATCACCACCCAATACACTATATATTTCACTCATTAATCTTTTTATTATGTATCACTTCTTAGACTTTAATATCCATAAGGCAAGGGTGTTTCTTGAAAGAATGATCTTCCCCAAGCACCTCCATTTCCCCTTAAACCTATTCTTTATATAGCATCTCATCATTATCTAATAATTCAAAATTTAATTTCATTCCACTTAAATTGCAGAGTATTTGCTGAATCATTGCTGTTTTAGGCATTTTACCAGAATTTTTTGGACGCATATCAACTTCTTTAATATTTACCGAGCATACATAACTGGTAGGCACTAAATAGAATCCCTATTTTTATTGGAGCTTACAGACTGATGGGGTATAGATAATAATCAAATAATCATACAATAATAATATGGTTATAAATACATGATGTAGGAAATTATGAAGAAAGTTTACATTGGTAGAGAGGAAATGAAGGGATGGTTTCTCTGAAGGAAAATTTAAGCTAAAGTGAATGAAAGCCAATTTCCAATACATGTAAACCCTTTAAGAAACTACCTTTCAGTCTATACCATTGGGAAAAAATAGCTTCCGTTTTGCTCATCTATTTGGGAATGCACATCTAATTGGTGTAATCGTCTTGAAAATAAATATAAACAGGATTCAAGATGGCGGCATGAGGGGTGAGACAGAGAACTCCTCCCAAAACTACAAATAGTATGAAAATATAGTTAATTAATACAACGAACCCTAAACAAGCAACAGGAAAGAAGGCTGAACCAGACTGCATAAAGACATCACGAACAGAGCAGACCTCACGAAACAGGGTAACGTCTGAAAGCCTTGATCCAGCAGGACCCAAACCCTTCCCCCACCCCAGCTCACCGGCGGGAGGAAGAGAAACGGAGTGGGGGAGGGGGTGGAAGCCTGGGACTGCTGGACACCTAGCCCTGGAGATCTGCTTTGTGAGCAGAATCCTATACTGTGTGGTGCTCTGGAGGTTGGGGAGCTCAGACAGGCAGAGTGCTTGAGAAATTGACATTCCGGCCCTTTGTGGAGGATGGGATTCACATCCGGCCGCTCTGTGACAAAGGAAAGGCAGGCAGTCTGAGAGGCTTCCTAGGAGCGAGGGGGCTGCTGAGGGGGCAGGGGTGGCATGGAGCTTGCTGCGTGGGAGAGGGGAGAGCTGGATGGGGTCATCTGGACATGCTCTGCCCAGCGGATTGGGAACTTTGGGGAGCGTTGGGTACTCCATCCCCCTAGCTGGCTGCTCAGCTCCAAGGCCTCCCACTGTGACATGCAAACCTGCCGGCACCTACTCACAAACAAGCAGTCACTGTGCTGGCATCAGGCCAGCCAGAAGGAGGCCTCACCTACATTAGCTAGGAATGCCAAGCACAGAGGCTTACACCTGTGTGCTCAGCTCACTGGCTATGATACTGGAGACAGGCACCACAGACGGGAATCAGGAAACAGCTCTTTCCTCCCCCCAGGAACCAGCGCCGCTCCCCAATGACACGCAACCTCACTCTAGGGGCTGAGCAGCTTCAGAGACTGGAGCTTCTGGGCACTAGAGGGCACCACACAGGAATATGAAATGTCAAAAGAACATGGTTCAGACCAAAGTCTCAAAAACCCAAGAAAAAGGTCCAAATGAAACTAAACTCACTAATCTTCCTGACAGTTGAAAATAAAAATCATAAACATGCTTATGAAGGTACAGAGAAATAAATATTCAAGAACTCAGGAACAAATTTAACATGGAGATCCAATCATTAAGAAATTCCATATCTGGAGAGGATTCAAGATGGCGGCATGGGAGGTGAAACAGAGAATGCCTCCAAAAACCACAGATAGTTAGAAAACATAGGTAATACAACTAACCCTAAAATATCAACTCGAAAGAAGGCTACACCAGGCTTCATACAGACCTCACGACACAGCTGACCTCATGAAACACGGTACTGTGCGCAAGCCTTGATGTGGTGGGACCCGAGCCCTTCCCCCACCTCAGCTTACAAGTGGGAGGAAGAGAAACGGAGAGGGGAGGGGGTGGAATCCTAGAACTGCTGAACACCCAGCCCTGGAGGTCTGCTCTGCAAGCAGAAACCTACACTGTGTGGTGCTGTGGAGGATGTGGAGCTGGGACAGAGTGCTTGAGAAACAGAGTCCAGCCATTTGTGGATGATGGGATCCACACCCGGCCCCTCTGGGACTAAGGAAAGGCGGGCAATCTGACAAGCTACCTAGCAGCGAGATGACTGCTGAGGGGCAGGGTTTCCACGGAGCTTGCTGCGCAGGAGAAGGGATAGGGGACAAGGTGGTCAGGGCGCGCTCTGCCCAGCACACTGGAACTCTGAGGAGCTTCAGGCGTACCATAACCCTGGCTGGCTACTCAGCTCAGAAGCCCCCCACTGTGACACACACCCTGCCCAGCCTTCCTACTGGCCTGCAGGCACCAGCTCACAAACCGACAGTCACTACGCTGGCGTCAGGCATCAGGCCAGTCAGAGGGAACCTCCGCCTACAAAAGCTAGAGACGCAGAGCACAGAGGCTTAGACCTGTGTGCTCTGCCCACTGGCTCTCATACGGGAGATAGGTACTGCAGGCAGATTCAGGAAACAGCTCTTTTCTCTCCCCAGACACCAACTCCACTCCCCTACAACCCCCAACCTCACTCTAGGGGCTGAGCAGCTCCAGAGACTGGAGCTTCGGGGCAATGGAGGGCACCACACAGAAACATGAAACGTCAAAAGAACATGGTTCAGACAAAAATCTCACAAACCCCAGAAAAAAGGCCAAATGAAACTGAACTCCCAATCTTCCTGAAAGAGACATCAAAATAAAAGTCAAAAAACATGCTTATGGAGGTACAGAAAAATATTCAAGAACTCAGGAACAAATTTAAGATGGAGATTCAATCATTAAGAAATTCCATATCTGAAATGAAACATACAATGGAGGGATTTAAAAGCACATTAGATGTAGTAGAAGAGACGGTAAATGGAACAGAAATTAGAGAAGAGGAATACAAAGAAGCTGAGGCACAGAGAGAAAAAAGAATCTCTAAGAATGAAAGAATATTGAGAAAACTGTGTGACCAATCCAAACGCAACAATATTCACATTATAGGGGTACCAGAAGAAGAAGAGAGACAAAAAGGGATAGAAAGTGTCACTGAGGTGGTAATTGCTGAAAACTTCCCCAATCTGGGAAAGGAGATACTCTCTCAAGCCATGGAGGTGCACAGATATCCCAACACAAGGGACCCAAGGAAGATAACATCAAGACATATAATAATTAAAATGGCAAAGATCAAGGATAAAGACAGACTTTTAAAATCAGCTAGAGAGAGAAAAAAATCACATAAAAGGAAAACCCATCAGGCTATCATCAGATTTCTCAACAGAAACCTGACAGGCCAGAAGGGAGTAGCATGATATATTTAATGCAATGAAACAGAAGTGCCTTGAACCAAGAATATTCTACCCGGCAAGTTTATCATTTAAATTTGAAGGAAGGATTAAAAAATTTTCAGATAAGCAAAAGCTGAGAGAATTTACCTCCCACAAACCACCTCTACAGTGCACTTTGGAGGGACTCCTATAGATGGAAGTATTACTAAGGCTAAATAGATGTTACTCAAGGGATAGACAAAGAGTACAGAATATGATTCATAACATACAAAGAATGGAGGAGGAAAAAAAAAGAATCTTTAGGTTGTGTTTGTAATAGCACATGAAGTGAGTTAAATTAGACTGTTAAATAGTAAGGGAATTACCCTTGAACCTTTAGCAAGCAAAAATCTAAAGCCCGTAATGGCAATAAGTACATACCTATCAATAATCACCCTAAATGTAAATGGTCTGAATGCATCGATCAAAAGACGTACAGTCACTGAGTGGATAAAAAAACAAGACCCATCTATATGCTGCCTACAAGAGACTCACTTCAATCCCAAAGACATACACAGACTGAAAGTGAAGGGATGGAAAAAGATATTTCATGCAACTAATAGTGAGAAAAAAGCAGGAGTTGTAGTACTTTATCAGACAAAACACACTTTAAAACAAAGAAAGTAACAAGAGACAAACAAGGACATTACACAATGATAAAAGGGTCAGTCCAACAAGAGGATATAACTATTATAAATATCTATACACCCAATACAGGATCACCTACCTATGTGAAACAAATACTAACAGAATTAAAGGGGGAAATAGAATGCAATGCATTCATTCTAGGAGACTTCAACACACCACTCACTCCAAAGGACAGATCAACCTGACAGAAAATAAGTAAAGAGACAGAGGCACTCAACAACGTATTAGAACAGATGGTCCTAACGGACATCTACAGAACACTCCATCCAAAAGCAAAAGGATACACATTCTTCTCAAGTGCACATGGAACATTTTCAAGAATAGATCGTATACCAGGCCACAAAAAGAAACTCAGTAAATTCAGAAAGATTGAAATTGTACCAACCAGCTTCTCAGATCACAAAGGTATGAAACTAGAAATAAAATATAAAAAGAAAATGAAGAAGCCCACAAACACATGGAGACTTAATAACATGCTTCTAAATAATCAATGGATCAATGACCAAATAAAAACAGAGATCAAGCAATATGTGGAGACAAATGACAAAAATAATTCAACACTAAAAATTCTCTGGGACGGAGCAAAGGCCGTGCTAAAAGGGAAATAAATTGCAATAGAGGCCTACCTCAGGAAAGAAGAACAATCCCAAATGAACAGTCTAAACTCACAATTAATGAAACTAGAAAAGGAAGAACAAATGAGGCCCAAAGTCAGTAGAAGAAGGGACAAAATAAAGATTAAAGCAGAACTAAATAAAATCGAGAAGAATAAAACAATAGAAAGAATCAATGAAAGCAGGAGCTGGTTCTTCAAGAAAATAAACAAAATAGATAAACCCCTAGACCGACTTATCATTAAAAAATAGAGTCTACACATATATATAGAATCAGAAATGAGAAAGGAAAAATCACTACGGACACCAAAGATATACAAAGAATGATGAGAGAATACTATGAAAAACTATATGGTTAACAAACTGGATAACCTAGAAGAAATGGACAACTTTCTAGAAAAATACAACCTTCCAA
Source organism: Smutsia gigantea (assembly GCA_032199065.1). Taxonomy (NCBI): domain Eukaryota; kingdom Metazoa; phylum Chordata; class Mammalia; order Pholidota; family Manidae; genus Smutsia; species Smutsia gigantea. The sequence continues at coordinate 10,330 of JAVSCE010003017.1, forward strand.
GGCTGACCCAGGAAGAAACAGAAAATCTGAGTAGACCAATTACCAGCAAAGAAACTGAATTGATAATCACAAAACTACCTAAGAACAAAATCCCTGGAACAGATGGTTTCACTGCTGAATTTTATCAAACATTTATTGAAGACCTAATACCCATTCTCCTTAAAGTTTTCCAAAAAGTAGAAGAGGAAGGAATACTCCCAAACTCATGTCATGAGGCCAACATCACTCTAGTACCAAAAGCAGGCAAACACACCACAAAAAAAGAAAATTACAGACCAAAAACCCTGATGAACACAGATGCAAAAATACTCAACAAGATATTAGCAAACCGAATTCAAAAATACATCAAAAAGATCATCCATCATGACCAACTGGGATTCATCACAGGGATGCAAGGATGGTACAACATGCGAAAATCCATCAACATCATCCACTACATCAACAGAAACAAGGACAAAAACCGCATGATCATCTCCATAGATGCTGAAAAAGCATGTGACAAAATTCAACATCCATTCATGATAAAAAACTCTCAACAAAATGGGTACAGAGGGCAAGTTCCTCAACATAATAAAGACCATATATGACAAACCCAGAGCGAACATTATACTTTAAAGCGAGAAGCTGAAAGCTTTTCCTTTAAGATCGGGAACAAGACAAGGATGCCCACTCTCCCTACTTTTATTCAACATAGTTCTGGAGGTCCTAGCAACAGCAATCAGAAAACACAAAGACATAAAAGGCATCCAGATTGGTAAGGAAGAAGTCAAACTGTCCCTGTTTGCAGATGACATGATATTGTACATTAAAAACCCTAAAGAATCCACTCCAAAACCACTAGATCTAATATCTGAATTCAGCAAAGTCACAGGATACAAAATTAAAACACAGATATCTGTAGCATTCCTAAACACTAATAATGAACTAGCAGAAAGAGAAATCAGGAAAACAATTCCATTCACAGTTGCATCAAAAAGAATAAAATACCTAGGAATAAAACTAACAAAGGAAGGGAAAGACTTATTCTCTGAAAACTACAAGACACTCATGAGAGAAATTAAAGAAGATACCAATAAATGGAAACACATCCCGTGCTCATGGATAGGAAGAATTAATATTGTCAAGATGGCCATCCTGCCTAAAGCAATCTACAGATTCAACGCAATCCATATCAAAATACCAACAGCATTCTTCAAAAAACTAGAGCAAATTGTTCTAAAATTCATATGGAACCACAAAAGACCCCGAATAGCCAAAGCAATCCTGAGAAGGAAGAATAAAGCTGGGGGATTATGCGCCCCGACTTCAAGCTCTACTACAAAGCCACAGTAATCAAGACAATTTGGTACTGGCACAAGAACAGAACCACAGACCAGTGGAACAGACTAGAGAGCCCAGATATAAACCCAAGCATACATGGTCAAATAATGTATGATAAAGGAGCCATGGATATACAATGGGGAAATGACAGCCTCTTCAATAGCTGGTGTTGGCAAAACTGGACAACTACATGTAAGAGAATGAAACTGGATTATTGTCTAACCCCATACACAAAAGTCAACTCAAAATGGATCAAAGACCTGAATATAAGTCCTGAAACCATAAAACTCTTAGAAAAAAATATAGGCAAAAATCTCTTGGACACAACCATGAGCAACTTCTTCATGAACATATTTCTCTGGGCAAGGGAAACAAAAGGAAAATTGAACAAGTGGGACTATATCATACTAAAAAGCTTCTGTACAGTAAAGGACACCATCAGTAGAACAAAAAGACATCCTACAGTATGGAAGAATATATTCATAAATACATATCTAATAAGGGGTTGACATTCAAATTATATAAAGAGCTCACACACCTCAACAAACTAAAAGCAAATAAGCTAATTAAAAAATGGGCAAAGGATCTGAACAGATACTTCTCCAAAGAAGAAATTCAGATGGCCAACAGGCACATGAAAAGATGCTCCACATCCCTAATCATTAGAGAAATGCAAATTAGAACCACAATGAGATATCACCTCACACCAGTTAGGATGGCCACCATCCAAAAGACACACAACAACAAATGTTGGCGAGGATGTGGAGAAAGGGGAACCCTCCTACACTGCTAGTGGGAATGTAAACTAGTTCACCCATTGTGGAAAGCAGTATGGAGGTTCCTCAAAAAGCTAAAAATAGAAATACCATTTGACCCAGGAATTCCACTCCCAGTAATTTACCCTAAGAATGCAGGAGCACAGTTTGAAAAAGACATATGCACCCCTATGTTTATCGCAGCACTATTTACAATAGCCAAGAAATGGAAGCAACCTAAGTGTCCATCAGTCAATGAATGGATAAGGAAGATGTGGTACATATACACAATGGAGTATTATTCAGCCATAAGAAAACAAATCCTATCATTTGCAGCAACATGGATGGAGCTAGAGGGTATCATTTTCAGTGAAATAAGCCAGGCAGAGAAAGACAAGTATCAAATGAATTCACTCATCTGTGGAGTATAAGAACAAAGAAAAAACTGAAGGAACAAAACAGCAGCAGACTCACAGAACCCAAGAATGGACTAACAGTTACTAAAGGGAAAGGGATTGGGGAGGATGGGTGGGAAGGGAGGCATAAGGGAGAAAAAGGGTCATTACAATTAGCACGTATAATGTGTGGGGGGGGGGGGGACACGGGGTAGGCAGTATAACACAGAGAATACAAGCAGTCATTCTATAGCATGTTACTACAGTGATGGACAGTGACTGTAATGGGGTATATTTTGGGGACTTGATAATGGGGGAAGTCTAGTAACCATAATGTTGTTCATGTAATTTTACATTAATGATAGCAAAATAAAAATAAATAAATAAATAAATAAATATAAACAATGAGATACCACTACACACCTATAAGAATGGCCAAAGTCCAAAACACTGACAACAGAAAAAGCTGGCAAGGATGTGGAGAAATAGGTGGTGGGAATTCAGTGCTAGAGTAAATGCAAAATGGTAGAGTCACTTTGGAAGACAGTTTGGCAGTGTCTTTAAAAATTTAAACATATTCTTACCTCATGATCCAACAACTGCACTCCGTGGTATTTACCCAAATGAGATGAAAACTGTCCATACCAAAACTTGCACATGAAAGTTTATAGCAGCTTCATTCATAATTGTCAAAAACTGGAAGCAACCAAGACATCCTTCCGTAGATGAATGGAAAAACATACTGTGGTATATCCAAAAAAGAAAATTAACTATAAAGCCATCAAAAGGCATGGAAGAACTAAGTACATATTACTAAGTGAAAGCAGCCAGTCTGAAAAGGGTACATACTGTATAATTCCAACTATATGACACTCTGGAAAAGGCAAAACCACAGAGACAGCAAATGGATCAGTGGTTGCCAGGGGTTCAGGGAGAGGGAAGAATGAATAGCAGCTGCCCAGAGGATTTTTAGAGCAGTGAAACTATTCTGTATGGTACTATAATGCTGGATACATGTCATTATACATACATTTGTCCAAACCCATAGAATGTACAACACCAAGAGTGAATCCTAATGTAAGTGATGGATTTGGGGTGATAATGATGTACCATTGTAGATTCACTGATTATAACAAATGAATCACGCTGGTGAGGAATTTTGATGGGGTTAGGAGGAAGCTTTGTGTATGTATTGGCAGGGGATAAATGGGAAATCTCTGTATCTCCCTCACAATTTTGCTCTAACCTAAAAAAATTTTTTTTGGTATCATTAATCTACAGTTACATGTGCAACATTATGTCTAACCTAAAACTTTTAAAATTTAACATCAAAATTAATTTGTAAAAGGTAGTACTTCAGACTGACACTTAAGAAAGCATTGTGGGATAGTAGAGTGAGATAGAGGAAATTCAGTTAACTACATTCTAGTCTCAAATTTACCACAACCTGGCTGTGACTTAGGATAATTTTGTTTTAGTTTTTTTGGACCCCATGTCTACCTGCACATAAAGGGGGGTAGTTTTCAGTAGGTCTTAACATTTTGGAGGCTACTCCCTTCCAGGCTGTCCTCCACTCTAGGTTTTCTTCCTAAAAAAATAAAAGCTGGTTATATTATTCCTATATTTGAAACTTCTTTTGCCCGTCCCTCCCTCCAGGATAAAAGTCAAACTCTTTCTTATGGCATATAGGGACCCTTCATAATTCGACCCTTTGGGCCACACTATTCTTACTTCCTTTCATTTTAACCTGCATTTCTTTACAAGTGCTTCTTAAAAGTGTAGCCTGAGGACCACCTGTGTCAAGTACCTGTACCAAAAGCAAATGCCTTTGCCCCAGCTAAGGTTAGGATCTCAGGCGATAGGATACAAGAATCTGTATTTTCACAAGATCTCCAGCAATTCTGCCTCACGTGGCATTGAAGCCCACTACCCTGAATTTTAACCACGCTGAACTTTCCCCCATCCCCCTACATGTAACAAAAGCAAATGCCTTTTCCCCAGATAAGGTTAGGATCTCAGGTGATGAGATACAAGAATCTGTATCTTCACAAGATCTCCAGCAATTCTGCCTCACATGACATTGAAACCCACTACCCTGAATTTTAGCCACACTGAAATTTCCCCCATCCCCCTACCTGGAATGTCCTTCCCTGACTTATCCATAGGTAACATTTTCTTTTTAGCAAAAATGTCACCTCCACTATGAAGCTTTTGGCTAATCCCCTAGGTAACTGGCTGTCCCCTCCCCTGTGCTTCCACAACACTTCATTTCTCCCACAGAACTTAACACCTACTATAATTACCTACTTACATGTCTGTTTCTCCTACTATAATGTGAGTTTGAAAAGCAGAGACTATGTCATAACTGAGTTTTATATTTCCAGCACCTAGGACATAGGAGACACACAATAAATCTTTGTTGAACAAATAAATAATGGATAAAGATGAAGAACTAAGCTATTCATTCCACAAATATTTGAGAGCCTATGATGGGCTAGGCACTGTTCCAATACAGGAAAGTAGTCAGATAAGACAATTAGAACCCTGGACACAGGATTCTATTGTATGCCTCTTTTAGCATTTTATCTGTAGAAACTTCCAAATGAGCCATTTGTTTTATTCATTCACAAGAAAGAACCACTTGCCTGATGTTTACAAGAGAGTGGCATTATGACAACTAATGGTAGTGGGAAAGCACAGTGCATTTAGTCTATTCCCATACATGTGTATTTAGAGTCCAGACTCAATTTCATAGTCACCTTCTCTTTATCACTTTCTGGAGAATGTAACTTAAAGAGCTGGCAAAGGGAAAAACAGTAAATGAAGATAAAGCCAAAGTGATTTTTGCCAATAAATACTTTAATGAGAACTGAGGTCTGTAACATACATAGCAGTAACTTCCCTGGCCTATGCCTTCTGCTCTAGCCCAAGTCTGGGGCTAACCAGCTACATTTAACCCACATTTGAAAAGAAGGCCATTTTGAATGTCATCCATCAGTATCCATCTTCACAGAAGATACCAATCAGGGGCCAGAGTCTCAAAGTTAATACTTCCTCTCAGGGAAAAGTTAATATGGTAACACATACACATGAACAATTTTGAGCCATCCTACTGTTCTTCCATCAGGAGGCCCTTAGGAGACCAATGGTTCAGTGAACACTTACAACTTTGTCAAAATACATTAGAACACAGAAAAAGGGAAAAGAAAAGAGTAGAAAGGTGGGCAGGGCTTAGCTCACATACAATTCAGTCCTTAGATTTGAAGCCTCTTGAGCTGCTCATATGTAATAAAAAACTGAAGAGTAAGTCATGGAAGATCACTGGGTTAACAATGAAAGCTTATTGCATTCTCTTAAATTGAGGTACTTAGTCTGTGCTACTCTAAGTTACATTTGCTTGTAAGTTTTTTTTAAAATACCTAGCACATTAAGCATGTGTTGAGTGCCCACCATGTTCCTGCTATGATCATTGGCATTTAGCAATATAAACAGACTAAAACAAACACATATGTGTGTGTGTATACATATATATAGAGAGAGAGATAAAATATAAAAACAGATATTAGTGGCACAAGCTTGTTAGATACATAGTCTTCAGGGGCAAACAGGCCACACACATACACACACACAAACATAAATGACAGCACATGATTCAGTGCCAGAGTAATTGTTTACAGACATTATGTTATTATCAGAGCAACCCCAAGGAGAGAGGGATACTACCTTCCTCAACCTACAGACTCCACAAGGGTAGGAAATTACTTTTCATACCTGCAGTTCTCACCACTTTACACAAAACACCACACAGAGTGTCCAATTTATGGCTCTGCACATAGGAGGCACTCAAACACAGCTAAAGGAAGGAGATTCACCCATGAGGAAGAGCCCTACGTGGTTGTGGATTCCTCTGCCCTGTGAGTGTTTTCTGTTGTATATTATTTCCTCAGCTATTCTGGTCCTATAGTTAGGGGTAGGAAATATGGACCACCTCAGCATGAACTTTCTCGTGGGCATCTCCCAGCGAGAGTCCTGAAAAACTTCATAGACCCTTTCAGATTTGTTTGTTTGTTGTTGTTCTGTTTTGTTTTAAAGAGGGAAAGAAGGACCTTTAGCGTATCTTTTCTACTCCCTTCAGTTTGTATTAAACTCCAACAGAAAGCATTTCTGTACTTAGTTCCATTCTCAATGGTCACCATTAGAATGTTTGAGTTTTTCACTTGCCTAAAGGTTTCAATAATCAAATTTCCTTCCCATAGCCTAGAATTACCTGGGAACCTGAAGAACTTGCTTTATTTTCATGTTCTAAAAGGATACAATGATGTTCCACGGTCCAAGTCGAAGCCAGTTTGGCCAAAATCCTTTATAGAGTGCAAAAAAGCCCTCATGTTTCCACATCTGAGGGAAGGATATAATCAAAAAAGAATGAATTTCCCTTACTATTTACATCTGACAATTAATTTTATTTTCGTATTCACCTTCTATGCCCCTCCCCAACAACTTATGGCCCCATGAATGGTCTTTTTTTCTAAAGACACTAATTTTGAGTTCATATGTAATCTAAATCCACCCATTCGCTCATCTGATAAATATGTCCTAAGCACCTGTCATATGCAAGGTACTCTTCTTAATGCTAGGGTAACAGTAATAATAGTAAACAGGAGAGAGAAAGTATCTGTAGTAGCCAGCCTCCAAGATGGTCCCCCATAAAAGCTACCTCCAGTTATTCACACCCTCATGTTGCCCCTCCCACAACATATCAGGATTGGCCTGTGTCACCAACAGAATATGGCAATAGTGAATATACATCACCTCCAATGGTATGTTACAGAAGACATTTTATATATAATAAGGCCTCTGCCTTTTTCTGTCTTGGATCATTCACTCTGGAGAAAGCCAGCTGCCATGTCATAAAGAGAGGTCCACAATGGGTGTCACCATATGGTTACCAAAGCCAAAGAAGTTATCTTTGACATCTCCTTTTTCCCACACTTCTCCATACTCAGTCAACCAAATCCTGTTGACTTATCGTATTCTCAGCTCTATCCCACTCTCTACATCCCCACTACCATGCTCAAATTCAGGCCCTCATTGCCTCCTGCTTAGTTTACTCTAAGAGCCTTCTAAGATGAAGCCAGAGTCATCTATTTAATATGCAAATATCACCTGATTAAAATCTTTCAATAGCTTCACATTCAAGTAAAAAACCAAAGTCCAAGCACCTCTGCATAGCGCTCAATATACTTTATAACCTAATTAACCCTTAGCTGCCAATATGAGAAAGGTACCTTAGTGTAGAAATTAAGAATGTTGGTTTGAGGCCAAATGGTCTAAGTTGAAATCCCAGCTCTCCTACTTACCTAGCTGTGAAACCTTGGGCAGGTCAGCTAAGCTCTCAGTGCTTCAGTATCTACCTCATAGAATAATGATGAGGATTAAATGAATGAATACATGTAAGTCTCATTAGGCCAGTTCCTGATACACAGCAAAGCACTCAACAGATGTGAGCTATTATTATTCAAGACGCCACCATCTACAGGGAGAGTATTCCAAACTTCACAAATTGGATTAAAATTTCCTCCCATAGATCCCTGAGTTTATCACTTACCAAGCTGTGTTTGTCTGCACAGCTTCAGTACACTATAATTTCTCTGTACCTACTAAAATGGTGCCTGCTAGATAATAAATAGTTGTTAAGCTAAACTGATAACAGCAAAGAAAATATATAGCAATATAGTATTTTAGCCCCAAATTTGTTTATCATCAGTGATTACAAAAACATTTGTGATATTCAGCTTCCTACAAACATAACATAGCAGAAAGTGTCAAAGCTGAAGCGTGAACAATAGTATAATGCTGAACTGAAAATGAGTACCAGATTTTCTATTACAGGGTCTCTAGCTTGTCTGAAGCAGGCAAATGTGGGATGTTAAGTTCTTTCTATCAATAATTCTACATGATGCTATTGATAATAGTATCTACAGTCTCAAGCATTCAACTTGGAATAGTAAGATTAAAGATAACTGTGCATCAGCAGATTGCCAATGAGATAGCTTTTCTACCTGGGAATTACTTTGAAAAGGTACTAAAAATATACATAATGATTCTTCCATCTTCAGAATGATATGCAGCAACTAAGAATAAGAACTGAAAGAAGAGCTGAGACATCAAAGAAAATAAAAAATGCAAGCCAAGCCCACAGTATGCTTACCTTTAAAATACCATCCAAAGTGCCCTTGTAGAGGTCCACGTGTCCGACAATTGCCCTCTGGTTCATCATGCGAGTTCGAACTACATCAACTGGATTGGAAGCCAGAGCCCCAGCCAAGCCACAAGTAAAGCTGGAACTAAAGATGAAAACTTTAAAAGATAGACTGCCCCACTTCCACCCCTGCCCAGTAAACAGAAATTAGGCCAAACACAAATGTACAGTGAGTCAGACACATCAGATAAAACCTGGCACTTGCCCTTTCATTGCAATCTAAAGAGAAAGGAAATCTTTTCTAAAGGGACAGCATTCAAAAGTTATTCCCTTCACTTTTCAATCTGAAACTCAGCCCTCTTTTTTTTAAGGGGACAGTTTATAAGTCTAGCAAGATCCCTAAGCAGGAAGTGTCATACATCATCTATTAGTTCTGTCAGTTTTTCAAACCACAGCATCATATACCAAATGTATCTGAGTAGTAAATATAATAAAAGTTGCTAGATGCAGAAAATATAGGATAAAATTAACACCAGTCTTCAGCACAATACTGTGAGTCCATTACACAGGCCCTATAAAATTTCACCCTTTTTTCTGACTCTCATTGAGAAAAGTTTGCTTTCTGCCCCAAAATTAACCTAAGCAAATAAAAGATGACTTATTAGATACAGAGGCTGTGTGTGAAGTAAAACACAAATGCAAACCCTCCAGATATCCAACAGGCTTCTGTATTAGATACTTCCCCCAGGTACCAAAGTGCCCATAGCATCTGGGATCTCTGTACATGTATCAGAAGGTTTCAAGTTCTGGTGATAAGACACACAGGGTATTTACGTCATTTGTACCTGTTATCAATTCTACATGAGGACTTCAGTGAAAGATGCTTTTTGTGCTTAAAATACTGGAAATATGGAATGAACAAAACCTATCATACTTACACAAAGTGAGTTAAAATTGTGTCTCCCATCAACCCTGACAATATTAAGTGCTTCTTCGTAATATCATAGACAGGTAGCTCTACTCCCACAACAATAGCAGCCCGCTGAGCAGTTGGGACAACACCCTAAAAAACATAAGTGACATTAGACATCAAAGTAATATGTAAGTATTTAGACCTAATAGTGTAAATGTGAACAAAACAGACTGAGAGTTAAAGTGACAGAAAAATCTAAGTGAAGTACAGAGATTACTCTTTCAAAGCAATGACTAATACTGGAACACTTATAAATTCCCAATTCATTTACTGTACTAAAATAAAATCACCAATTTACCAAATGCTCTCGGATTTTGGTCCAAACCAAACATTTGAAAATAGACTTATTGTAAGTGTTTAATTAGAGTGATTTCTTAAATCTGAACTAAATTGCTTTTAGAGTCTTTTTGCTTTGTAAGCATTGTAAATTCTAATCCTGTTCATTTTTTTACTGCATGTTGTTGAAATAAAAATGAAGTAAAATGAAAAAACAATAAAAAATTAAATAAATAAAATCACCAATATGACACCCAAAACACAAGCAACAAAAGAAAATAGATAAGCCAGATTTCATCACAATTAAACATTTTTGTGATTCAAAGGAATCATCAAGAAAGTGAAGACAATACATACAATGTGAGAAAATATTTGCAAGTCATATATCTGATAAAGGACTAGTATCCAGAATATATAGAACACTTATAACATAATAAAAAGACAAATCACTCAACTAAAAATAAGCAGAAGATCTGAATAGACATTACCCCAAAGAAGATACATGACGGCCAATACGCACATGAAAAGATACTCAACATGATCAGTCATTAGAGAAGGCAACTCAGAACAACAATGACATGCCACTACACACCTACTACGGTGGTTATAATAATAAAAAAACAAGTGGTGAGGATGTAGAAAAACTGGAACCCCTATATACTGCTTGTCAGAAGGGAATATGGAGCTGCTGCTGTGGAAAAAACTTTGGCAATTCCTCAAAAAGTTAAACATAGAATTACTACATGACCCAGCAATTTCACACCTAAATATATACCCAAGAGAAATGAAAATATATACTCATGCAAAAATGTACATCAATCTTCATAACAGCACCATTCATTATAGTCAAAAAGTACAAATAACCCAAATACTTATTAACTGAATGGATAAACAAAATGTGGTATGAAATCACTCAGCCATGAAAAGAAATGATGTATTAATACATGTTAAAACAGATGAAACATGAAAACAGTACACTAAATGAAAGAAACCAGTCACAAATGTCACATATCATATGATTCCATTTATATGAAATGCCGGAATTGGCAAATCTAAAGAGACATAAAGTAGATTTGTGGTTGTCTAGGGCTGGGAGGGTTGGGAGACATGGGAAATGACTGTTACTGGGTATAAGGTTTCTTTTTGTGGTGATGAAAATGTTCTAAACTTAGTGGTGATAGCTGCACAAGTCTGTGAATATACTAAAAAACATTAAATTGTACACTTTAAAATTTTGTGGTGAATTTTGTGGTATGTGAATTATACTAATAAAGATGTTATAAATAATAAAATAAAACCATGAAGCAAAAGCCAGTGAGGAGAGGAGAGTTTCCAAGTTTAATTCACGGAATTCTAGGATGTGCAGAAAGGATACACTTGGATGACAGCAAAGGTATGATGCGGCCAGAGAGAAGGCCAAGGAAAAGGGTCCCTCCTTCCAAGTCTTCCTGTGGTAATACTACCATGTGTCACTCACTAGCACAATATTTCTATCACAGTTCACGTTATGACACAGGACTGCTACAGCATTAAAGTTTGTGTTTTTGAGGACTATTAATGACCCAAGAAAATGCTTATAACATTAAAGAAGGCAAGACATAAAATTATATATAGTATTATTCTAATGTTAGGGGGAAAAGTATACACATACACACCAAATTTTTGTAAAGGATTAGAGGGACATACTAAAATATTTTCCTTCCTCTGGGATTAGAATAACAGATAAGTTTATTTCCATTTTTTGCCTTTCTATATTTAAAAAAAATGCCCAAAGTTTTATTTTTATAATTGTGGCTAGATATCATTTAAAATGGAAAAAAAAAACATACAATAGGGACAACTACTTTCTGGGACACCTGTTGCATTAAAGTATTCAATCAGCTCTAAATTTATACACTCAATTTATAAGGTAGAAGTGATGTAGCTTTACTGCCATCAGGAGATGTCTGATTATGCTGATTAGGCTGGCTGTCCAACAGAGCCTTCAGTGACTTCCTCTTCTGACCCTTCCACTTGCTCAACTCTGTCAGAAGATGACCTTCACATAAGACTACCTTGGTGAACCAAAAGGCCACAAACTGAAGGCCGCAGGTCAAATTCAAGCCAAGATATGTTTTGTGTGGCCTATACATTGTTTCTGGAAGGCCGATTTAGTTGTCAACATATAAAAAACCAGGAGACTTCACATAGGAATGAGATTTCCAGCTTCTCTTGAAAGTCCAGAAAATGTGGCTAAACTGGAGTCACACCGCACATGACATCAAATGAACACGGCAGGTGCTCTCCAGTTCACCACAGTCCCCACCACTCAATACTGTCTCTCCAACTTTAACATAAGTACCAGTTACACTTTGTTATTGTACTCATACTGTTATTTCTTACAACAGAGTTATGAAGGAAGTCAACTGTTTCCAGTACCCATGTTACAATCAAAGCAGGAAAATACTACATGGACAAAGAGGACCATATGTTTGAAGAAAAATGCAAACATATTTCCTTGTTGAAATAAAAAAAATTCCTATATTTTAATATGAAAATAATACAAGTCTGTGTCAAAAGAATACATATCACGATGTACTTCAGTTCTTTACCTCACATGCCTAGAGAATTTAAGTAGCCTGGATCATAAAAGTACATATATTCAGTTCCGCAAAAAATTAAGCACAGGATGGATGGAGCTACAGGGTATTATGCTCAGTGAAATAAGCCAGGCAGAGAAAGACAAATACCAAATGATTTCACTCATATGTGGAGTACAAGAACAAAGAAAAAACTGAAGGAAGAAAACAGCAGCAGATTCACAGAACCCAAGAATGGACTAACAGTTACCAAAGGGAAAGGGACTGGGGAAGATGGGTGGGAAGGGAGGGATAAGGAGGAAAAAGGGCTATTACAATTAGCACACATAATGTAGCGGGGGTGGGGATGGGGTAGGGGGATACAGGGAAGGCAGTATAACACAGAGAAGACAAGTAGTGATTCTACAACATCCTCTACACTGATGGACAGTGACTGCAATGGGGGTATGTGGTGGGGACTTGATAATAGGGGGAGTCTAGTAACCATAATGTTGCTCATGTAATTGTATATTAATAATAGCAAAAAAAAATTAAGCACAGAATTACCATACAATCCAGTAATCCCACTTCTGGGTATATACACAAGAGAATTGAAATCAGAGTCTCGAAGAGATATTTGTCCACCCATATTCATAGCAGCATTACTCACAAAAGCCAAGATAGAAACAACCTAAATGTCCATTAACAGATGAACAGATAAACAAAACATGTTATATACATACAACAGAATTATTATTCAAGTCTTAAGAGGGAAGGAAATTCTGACACAGGTGACAACGTAAATAAACCCTGAGAACGTTATGTTAAGTGAAGTAAGCTAGAAACAAAAGACAAATACTGTATGATTCCACTTATATGAGGAATAGTCATATTCAGAGAGACAGAGAGAAGAAGGGTGGTCAGGGGCAGGGGGAAATGGGAAGTTGTTGTTTAATGGGTATAGAGTTCCAGTTTTGCAAAATAGAATTCTGGAGACTGGATGTACAACAATGTGAATGTACTTAACACTACTGAACTATACACTTAAAAATGGTTAAGATGGTAAATTTTATGTTATATATATTTTACCACAACTAAAATTTTTAAATTAAAAATAAAGTAGCTATGTTCCCCTTACAAAATCTCCAATTCTACTTATCTTTGTCTTTACTTTAGCATTAATTTGTGAAAAAGTTCTAGTAAGTTCCATTTTTTGGTTTTAAATTAGACTAATCAAGAAAGTGCACTGTGCTGTTATCAAAAAAACAATCCTCAAGGATCATCAATGAATGCTCAGACCACTAGGCTAAAGGTTATGAAGTAATAGGATATATACATGTATTCTAGCAATATATCACTCTACATATTACTTGCTAACTGTAAAAGGGGGAAAAAAACTCTTTTATGATGCCACATAATACCTGGTGGATATCATCTTACCAAGCAATCAAATTGGCATCACTAACTGTGGGACAACCTAACATTATGTGCTTCTTGCTGTGATACAATATGAAATACACAGTGCCACCTATACGTTCTGTTAACAAAAATAATTAACATGAATCTAATCAAGCCAAGGGACATAACTTCAAGTTTACAGGAAATACAGAGGAAACATACTATAAGAAAACTGGCCTGGTCTCATCAATGTATGAAATTTGAATATGGACAGGATATTATGTATTAAGAACATACTGTTAATTTTCTTAGGTGTGAAAATGGTATTGTAATTACGTAGGAGAATGTCCTTATTCTTAGAAGATGTATAATGAAGTATTTATGGGAGTACCATGGTGTCTGCAATTCCTTTCAAATAAGGTTAACAGAAAGAAAAAAAAGGGTGTGTGTGTGTATGTGTGTATACAAACATAAGTAGATAAAGCAAATGTGGCCAAACTTCCACAATCATTTAATCTATATATGTAGGTGTTCACTGTTCTGTTCTTTCAACTTTTCTGCATGTTTGAAAGTTTTTATAGTAAGTTGGGGAAAAATAAAAAGGAAGAAAAGAAGCAAAGCTCTCTTCTTTATTTAAAAGTATATTAACAGATTTCCCATTCTATACTCTCTGCATTTCCTACTAAAAGTCATATTTAATATGACAAATTAAGTGATTAAAAAAAGATAAAAAGTTCAACAACAAAAACCAAAGTATGGATAGAAGACTGGAAGGTTATATGACAAAATGTTAAGTGATTATCTCTTGCTAGAGGGACTACTGGATTGTTTCTCTTTTACATATTTCCTCAGTATTTTATAGTGCACCTTTCAGTTTTTATAAGATTAAAAAAAGTTGTTTTAAGTAAACAGAGACTATTATATACATCACTGTTTCAGTACAAAACTGGCAAAAAGATATATTGAAGACCTAAATTCACTGTGAATTTGAACAAAACAGCTATCTCCACTAATGTAATAACTTCAGCCCCCAAATAGTAAGCAGCAAAACATGACTAATAAGTTTTGGTCTTTTTATAGGTAATAAGGAGCTTCTAACCTTATTTTTTGTGTTACCAAGAATCTTAAAGAGTATAAGACAACAATTCACAATTTTATGACTTTATATAAAAAGCATTCTTTGCAAGTTCTAGGAACTAAGTTTAGGACAATACCAAGAAAAAAGTACTCACCCTCCACAGACCCCTGGTGCCTTCTTGTTGGTATATATCAATGAAGCTACCAATCATGCTGCCTTGGAACAAGCTTCCTTGTGCCTGCATTCGAATCTAAAATAAGAAGATGGCCAACAGGCACATGAAAAGATGCTCCACATCGCTAATCGTCAGAGAAATGCAGATTAAAACCACAATAAGATATCATCTCACACCAGTGAGGATGGCCAACATCCAAAACACAAACAACAACAAATGTTGGCGAGGATGTGGAGAAAAGGGAACCCTCCTACACTGCTGGTGGGACTGCAAATTAGTTCAACCATTGTGGAAAGCAGTATGGAGGTTCCTCAAACAACTCAAAATAGAAATACCATTTGACCCAGGAATTCCACTCCTAGGAATTTACCCTAAGAATGCAGCAGCCCAGTTTGAAAAAGACAGATGCACCCCTATGTTTATTGCAGCACTATTTACAATAGCCAAGAAATGGAAGCAACCTAAGTGTCCATCAGTAGATGAATGGATAAAGAAGATGTGGTACATATACACAATGGAATATTATTCAGCCATAAGAAGAAAACAAATCCTACCATTTGCAACAACATGGATGGAGCTAGAGGGTATTATGCTCAGTGAAATAAGCCAAGCGGAAAAAGACAAGTATCAAATGATTTCACTCATATGTGGATTATAAGAACAAAGAAAAAATACTGAAGGAACAAAACAGCAGCAGACTCACAGAACCCAAGAACGGACTAATAGTTACCAAAGGGAAAGGGACTGGGGAAAATGGGTGGGAAGGGAGGGATAAGAGGGAAAAAGGGGCATTACGATTAGCAGATGTAATGTTGGGGGGGGCACAGGGAGGGCTGTACAACTCAGAGAAGACAAGTAGTGATTCTATAGCATCTCACTACACTGATGGACAGTGACTGTAATGGGGTTGGTGGCGGGGACCTGATGAAGGGGTAATTTAATAACCATAATATTGCACATGTAATTGTAGATTAATGATAATAAAATAAATTATAAAAATAAAATAAAATTAAGAAAACAGTATTTGGGAATTATCAGAAGAATCAGCCTGCTATTATGATTAAATTAATGGCTTAAACTATATATTGAAAGAATGTAATTTGTGTCAAAGTATATTTTATGATGATGATTTTCATTAGCCTGCCATTCCTCATATGAAGTCCATCAATTCTGGGGTTGGAAGGAAAAGGGAGAGTAAGTACTCAGTGGGGGGAGGAAGTAATTCATTTAAAATATGAGTGTTTTAGTGAAAAATTAGAAATAACCTACATGTCCAAAAACAACAACAAAGGTTGGCTGCAAATTTTATTTTACATCCATTTAATGGAATATTATGCAGCCATAAAGTTTTGTTGTAAAATAATATTTATTTTATTTATTAACAGTGGAAAATGTCAATAATTGCTAAATAGAACAAACAGTATGCATGGTTTATCATTTTTATGAAAAACATGTAAACTTAAAAAGAATCATTCACACAATAAAGAGCCTGGAGGAATATATATACACCCAAATGCTGACAAGTGGTTTAAGTCTGAGTGATGAGGATACAAGTGAGGATTTTTCTCTTTGTTGTTTTTTCCTGCCTTCCACTGTTTTCTCCATTGAACATGCATTGCTTATGTAACTATAAAAAAGAAAAAAAGTTTTAAACTGTATTTTTATGCTTCTAAGGCCTTAAGTTAAATTTTATTTGTAAAAACATGATACTGTATTTGGCAAAGTGGCCTTCGAGAGGCAAAGATAGGCAAAGAGGCAAAGTAGCATTAAATACCCATGTGAAAGATTTGGTACAATTTCCCACTGACTGCACATATTGAATCATAAAGTAAAATATTTGCTCTTCAGAAGTCACCATTGAAGGCTGGGACTGGGCTGCGGGGCTCCATAGTAATTCACTTGCTCAATACTAGTGGCCCAAATGTAGGCCTGGTTTTCCTCAAGCACAACTAGGTTCCAATAAATGTCCTTGTTAAATCATGTAACAGCTGCATGTTTTTGCACAGGTCAACTACTACCACTAAGAGTGTTGAAATAAAAACCTAACCCAAATGAAACTGGAAGAGACATTATTACAAAGACAAAACAAAACTACAAATATCCTAAGGTAAGTAGAAGACTTCTTTAAGCAGGTGATTGCCGAGCAAGGCTGGGACTAGAGTGAGGTAAGTGTGGCACTTTCCTCAGGCACCCAGTGTAGGAAGGGGATGCAAAAAACCTCAGTCATTCAGATAAAAAATATCTTAATGCAGTATTTTAAAAAATCAAAGTTAATGCACAAAAATCCACAATGAACCAAATATCAAAACTGTAACTAAACACAAGATCCAACAGGGCAGGATTGGGGTGAAGAGAGTAAGATGAATTGTATAAAATACTAATATATTGTAAATTATGATTTTTGCATTCATTTTGAAAAATATTGCATAAAAATGTTATTTCTCTTGATTACAAGTTTTTGTCACCCCCTTACATTTTGCACCCAAGAGAAGTACCTCACTTGTCTCACCCTAATCCTGGCCCTGTTCCTGAGCAGTCTTGAAGGATAAATTCATGAAGAAAAGGGGAAAGGCATTGAAGGCAGTAAGAGAGCTACATGCACAAGGGCCAGAGAGCAACACATAGTAGATCAGAGAAAAAGCTGTCCAAGGGTAAGTGAAAGGACAAAACAGCCAAGCTGTGATTATAAATCCTATATTGGTACTGTCACAGTCTAAGACCATGACCCCCCCCAACCCCAGTACCACTCAGCCACCTTAGGTATAAGAAAGGAAAAGGTAGGTTGTAGTATTGTTCAATGGTTGTAATTGTACCAAACAGGTCAGAGGACAGGAAATTGAAGTGAACCATTTAGGTGATTAAGTCTAGGATCCAGATGGATAAGAAAGGAAGCTTTAGGGAGTTAAGTATTATTATTCTTGAAAAACATTCTAACTGTAATTACATTGCAATTATTTTAAAGTTTAAGATATAGTCAATTCTCTTCATAAATAAATACTTTTCTGTAAATCTAAAGTTTTATAAAAATTCTATAGCTAAATTACTCTCAGTTTCACCCAGAAAGATTATTTCATATCTTTTCTCCATTAACCACCACTGGTTTCTTTCATATGTGTTGTTTTTCAAGGCACTCTCTCAGTTCTCAAAACTCTGAAGTGCAATAGATCTCTCCTTTACTAACCTAGCCACCCACAGTTTCATAAAAGCGTACGTCCTCTTACATTTTTCTCACATTCCCCCTAAATAATTTTTAAAAACTTGGGATCCTCTCAGCTATTTTAATCATATATTTAGTGCTTTTAATTAATTGAAAGTTTAAATAGGTTAATAAGCAGAAATGTTTACCATTTTACAAGATAAGATAAATCTTGGTACTATTGAAATAAATGTTTCATTCTGTGTTTTGATAAAATCTGAAAGAAATCCGATTATATTTTTTAAATTAGCACCACTAACCTATATTATTCTAGTTCTGAATTCAGAATACCCCAACACAGGCCAAAATATACAATTTTAAAGCTAAATCTCAACCTTAACAGAAATATGGATAAGACAGGAAAAAACAGAGGCATTATAGACTTAATGTACCTAGATTAGTATTAAAGGAGGCTTCTCCAAAAACAGGATTTCAGTTTACTCCTTTATCTGGTACCCCAGGTTACACTGCAGGTCAATATACCATACTAAGGTTTGGGATGAGTGGCAGATAGGCCTTTCGTCTATAAAGTAGGGAAAGGACTATCATAAACACAAGTTCATTTCAGATCAGTTTTAGCAAAGAGTTCAAATGGAAGTAAAGGGTCTGGAAATTGATTCCCTTAAAATTGAATAACCTTGGAAAGAACCTAAAGAGGTTTGCTTACTCTAGTTTGAAGACCAATAGAGTATTGTAATCATAATAAAGTGACTACTATTTATTATCTATTACCTACCAAGTACAATCATAGGCAGTTTACATATACTCTCTCTAATCCTTAACAACCCTATGTGATAAGTACTAAATTTGACAAATGAGGAAACTAAGGCTTAAAGCAGTTAAGTGATCGGCCCAAGGTTTTACAGCTGGCAAATGACAGAGTGGGGATCTGAATCCAATTCTGACTCAAAGCTCATGGTCTTTTCACATCACACTGCATACATCCAACACTCCCAGACCTCTTACCTTTAGTACATCAGTGGGATTGGCTATAGTGGAAGATATCACTCCTGACACTACCCCACATATCATATTAATTAGAAGAGTTTCATCTGTAAAAAGGAAAAAAAAAGAAAGGTTTGTCTGTATTAGCTACCAGTTTCTGAGAACAGAGGACTGAGCTATCAAAGGAAGGGAGCCCTGGTCACAAAAATGACTGTTGAAATGAACTACAAAGCTTATGAAAATTTAAAAAACTCAAATATATTCAGGTCCCAAATCAGTACTGAAATACATAAAAATTATAAAACATAAATCACTTAAAAATATTTTTTTAAAGGACATTGGAAAATGTCCTATTATTCTTCATAACTGCCAATATCCCACATAAAATCAGGATGTGATATTTCCCCTTTAATCATTGCAAACATCTAAAAAAATGTTGTTTTTTAGAGTCTTTTTAAAGTCTTTCTCTGGAGAATCATCAACTCTAAAGACTCAGGAACCAAATGTTAAAAGATGAAATCTTATGTCTAATAAAAAAATTATCTAAATATTTATTTTGACTGGACTTGATATCTACTAGCCTCTATTTATTTACAGAGATCTCTACAGTCAAATGTGAAAATTAGTCATTTGGAACTAAATCAGCTAGAAGAAAAAACAGAAACCACAAAGGATATTGTTCTAAAGTAAAAATTCAATCTTCATCACGTGCCCTCACCATGAAGGGCCTACAAATAGAAACCAGATAAACCCAAGTGATGAATCTGTGAAAGGAAATTATTTTAGGAAAAGAATCCTTCAGGATCCTCAAAGAAGATGTTCCAGAAAAAAACAATGACTTAGGACAATAAAGTGATTGATTCAAAGGACACTGCTAACCAAAAGGCTCTCCAGCTGTCCCCAACCATGCTACAGCCCCAGGCCTGTGGTAAAATGACCATTTAGTATGGTATCAAGTTGGAAATGCTGCAGCAAATAGAGAGACATAGGCATGCTAAATGTGGGTAAGGTAGCCATCAGAACCTAGAATAGCCTAAAATTACTTGCCTAACAAAAGTTTATCAAAACTGGCAGCTAGAGAATCAGTTATACAGGCATACCTCAGAGATATTGTGGGTTTGGTTCCAGACTATAGCAATAGTGTGATTAAGCAAGTCAAATGAATTTTTGGGTTTCCAGTGCATATGAAAGTTATATCTACACTATACTGTAGTCTATTAAGTGCGCAATAGCATTATCTAAAAAATGTACATACCTTAATTATAAACTACTTCATTTCTAAAAGCTAGCCATCACCTGAGGATTCAGTGGATCATAATCACTGACCACCATAACAAATAATAATGAAAAAGTTTGAAATATTGTGAGAATTATCAAAATGTGACAGAGACACAAAGTAAGCAAATGCTGTTAGAAAAATGGCACCAAGAGACTTGCTTGAGGCAGGGTTGCCACAAACCAATTACAAAAAATGCAGTTATCTGCAGAAAGGCAATTAAATTAAGTGTCATAAAGCAAGGTATGCCTGCAGTTGAGGTCCCTGTTGATGAGGACAGCATCAATTTTCTGCACAAACTTGTTCCATGTTCCCTCTGTGATGACCAGAAGCCTTGTTTTCTTTGATAGGAAAAGCAAATTTGAAGAGCAGTTCCCTGTAATCAATAGATCACTTCTGCAATGTTAATCCGAAGTCAGTACAAGCTCGCTTTGTCTTTGCAGTGACTGTCACCCATTCTCTGGCATCGTGTGATGAACACTTCTCACTAAGTGTGCTATCGATAATCCCTCTAAGTATCACCCCAAAAGAGAATGAAGAAGTCTATACTGACCTTCTAAGCGTTCTACAAATAATCTCTTCAAGCTCTGGTAAATACCAATTTTAATGGTCCCATATGATGCCTGTCTTAGTAAAGCAGGAGCGATTCTGCCCCAAAAAAGGAAAGAAAAAAATTCAATTATACTCAACATGCATTTGCATATTATACATATCTAAACAGTCTCCTAATTTCCAATACCCACCTCATTCCAGCCAACAGCGGAATACACATTTTTTTAAGCAACCATGGAACATTCACCAAGATAGACTCTATCTTTGGTCATAAAACACAACAACAATATTTAAAGAATTAAAATTATATAGGGTATGTTCTCTGACCATAATGGAATTAAACTAGAAATCAATAAGGAAAATCCTCAAACACCTGCAAATTAAACAACACACTTCTAAACAATCCATGAGTCACAGGAAGCCTCAAAGTAAATTTTAAAAATACATAGAACTAAATAAAAATGAAAATTCAATCTATTAAAATATGTGGGATGCAGCCAAACCATAGCCAAAGAAGTGCTGAGAAGTAAATTTATAACATAAAATGCTTACATCAGAAAAGAGGGACATTCTCAAATCCATAATCTAAATTCCTTCCTCAAGAAACTAGAAAAGAGTAAAACAATCCCAAAGCAAGCAGGAGGAAGAGCATAAATTAATAAAGTTGAAAACAGGAAAACACAGAAAAATAAATGTAAAAAAAAAGTGCTTTTGAAAAAAATCAGTGAAATTAACCTCTAGCAAGGCTCACAGTAATAGAAAGAGAAGACACAAGTCATCACCATTTGTAGTGAAATGGGGAATAGCACTACAAATTCTACAGCCATTAAAAGGATAATAAGGGAATACTATAAACAACTTTACACTCATAAATGAAAAAACTTATAAGAAATGGACTAACTCCTTGAAAGCCACAAACTACCAAAACTCAATCAAGATGAAACAGGTAATTTGAATAGTCTCAGCCATTAAAAAATTTTAATTCATAATTTAAAAGTTCCCAAAAAGGAAATCTCCAGGCACAGATAATTTCACAAGGGAAATTCTACCAAACATTTAAAAATCTGAACAACCAATCTTACACAATCTCTTTAAGAAAACAGAAAAGGAAATACTTCCCAACTCGTTTTATGAGGCTAGTTATTATCCTAATACCAAAACCAGACAAAAACAGTATAAAAAAGGAAACTATAGGCCAGTATCTCTCATGAACTTAGACACAAAAATCCTTACAAAATATTAGCAAATTGAATCCAGAAATGTAAAAAAAAGAAGTATATACCATTACCTACCTCAGAGACTTTTTTAAAAATCAAAATTGTTTCCTAACAGTTGCAGAAACATATTTAATCCTATCAATAAGGAGATACTAGAACCAAAATTTCACCCTGTTTAAGTTCTGCTATAAACTGGAGACATTCTCTTACTTCCTTTGAGATTCTTTCAAATTGCAGAACTGTATTTTAGTAGTTATTAATAGAAAGACAGTAGCAGCTCAGACAGTTAAGATTTTTTAAGTGATGACTAAATATGCATATGTTGACTTTACTGCTTGCTATCAGAAAAAAAATAATCTTGTGATTATCCATGCTGATGAAAGAACAAGGTGAAACAGATGATCCATGATTCACTTGCTTCAGGATATATTACTTGATTTTTCACCCAAGAAAATTCTCTTTGAAATTTAGTCTAATATAATTTAGTAATAAAATTAATGTCCATTCTCTGAGCAATAAATTGGTACCCTGGAAGCAAGAGTGGCCTAGGAAATTGGCAGCAGATAAATAACAAACTGGACAATAAACCACAGACTTATGGCTAGTCAAAATTTGACCAAAAAAAATGGGTCTCCCTCTTTTTCATTCTGCATTTTCTGTTTAAACTGCCAGAAAAATATTTCTTTCAAGAGGAGAATTATAAAAGAAGTCAGTAGTTGGCAACTCAGGAAGAGTATCACAGAAACATATACAGTTCATTGGTGATTCTATTCATGGTGGCTATTGATGACCCTCAGGAAAACAGGAGAAAGTCAATGCTGCAATGAGATGCCCATGTTAAGATGTATCACTTATAGCCAGATGAACACAACATCCAAAGCTCAAGACTTATAAGCAAGGAAAATATAAACTGGCACAGCAATACTGAATTACAAGTTAAAATGGTGAATGTGAAGAGAGCACATTATCAGACAGTTGAAAATACATGGCTTTTTAAAAAAATATTTCTATTCATAATGTAAGGAAAGAATCTAGTCTCACCCTGAATACAGAGCCAATACACCTTCTTCTTTACAGATTCGGAACAAGGCATGAAACATTCCTCGGTATTTTATCTCTTTGAAGCGGACATCAATGCTTTGGCCTTGCACCTGAAGTCGTGTCTTGGTTAGGTCCACAGGAAAAGTTCCTATGAAGGAACACACTCATTTGTAAGTTTTTCCCGAGTCACAGTTAAATTTTGACTAAATTTAAGCCAATGACAAGTTTTTAAAACATAAGACAAAGTCCTTTTTATAAAGGATAGAATATCTCTACTAGAATACCACTGTCAGAGGACAAGAGTTGTATGTGTTAAAGTAAAATGTACTGTACTGTATTTGATTCACAGTATAACTGAAACTTTGTTATAATAAAGTGCTTTAAGATGGTCCTAATATACTGTTAATGCAAAATGTTTTAATTTATCTGTAACATACAATCTGGCATTTATCTGTCTCTTCCTTCTGCCCCCTCCCACCTCAAGTCTCCCCATTTCCCCCTCATAAAATCTCCCCAAATGTTCACAAAGAAGATAGGAAAGCATGGGGTTGCTGCTTCAGATATTCTTATGTACTATTAAAAAGTTGTGTGATTTCTTCTTTTACCTATTTACAAGAAACAAAACAGTCCCCTCATATTATGAAAGTTAATGGCAAAGTCCTATTTGGTCTATTCATCCTGGTTCCTTAAATAATTCAGGACAAATACCAGCACAGAGCTGGGGGGCGGATTTCTTTAACCAAACTTCCTTCTATTATGTCAACACATAGAAGTTGTCATTACATTGACAAACTATGTGTCAAGGAATATTTCAAGATCTAAAACTAACAAGGTGCTTTTGTAGCAATGGTCACTAATGACCTTGATATCATAATACCAGAGCATACTCCAAGAAAGTCAACAAAGATTACTGGTTTTGGAGTCACTTATGAATAGTTTAGGAAAGGGAAGATTTGGAAGATGAAAAAACACCATCTAAAAATATTTCAAAATTAAAATCAAACACAGGATAATCTGGTTTGAAATCTTGTTAGTCAATTTTCCTCTAAAACAGGACAGAGGTTTGAAAAAAAAGGAAGTTTGGATACTTAATAAGAAAGTTATAAACAACTTAGCATAAAGGAAAGACCATTAGCCCAAGAATACCACAGAAATCCTTATCTAAATACCTTCTGTATTTTCATGTATATTACCTAAGCTTAGCAAACTAAAAAATGAGTAAACTGCCAAAATGTTTCCTAAATCTGACTTTTCTTAACTTCACTTGCTATACTATTAGTACTACTTTCTCAGAAAATATTATTTGATGGCTTTGAGGCAATAGTCTAAAAAAAAAACAGGAAAAGCCTTTTTACTTTTTCTCTAGTTCTCTCACCAAAAATAACTGTCCATAGGCTACCATCTATATCATAAAAAGCATATTTGTCAGTTTTCATATTCTTACCAAACTCAGCAACAATAGAGGCAAGGCCGCCATACACAAAGGGTTTCCAGTTCAGACCAGACATCTCATGGCTTACAGTGGTACTTTTCTGGTGCTAAAAATAAATACAAATCAGAACAAGGCGCAAGAGTGAGAAGCATTTGTTAGTATCTGATCACATAATTTATATCAATGAAATTGGCAAATAAAACAGATGTAGAGGAAAAACCCTACCAAGTGTAATGACACACGATGAAGGATCCTGCTTTATGTGCTGGATGATCATGAATGTGTTCTTTACTGCCGTTCTGTAGGGGTAGGTGTGCAATATACTGGAAAGTCTACCTGTGCCCCTTTGTTTTCTCTAGTTTCTTCAATGTTATCTCCATCCCCACCTGAGGAACAGGTTTCAGTCCATCCAGCACAACTAACTTAGACATTCAACAAGACAATCACAAGTAAAGGAACCTGGAGCTCAAATTATATAAGCTGAGGCATCTCATAAAAGCAGTTTATGATATTCAGACAACTTGACTCAGGTGCAAAGCACAGACTGACACCACTATCTTCTCATGTTCTTAGCCCTCTCATCTCTCCACAAAACTTTAGGGTTTTAGTTTTAGCCACTTCTAGTGATACACAAATTCCCCCCACTAGTCCCAAACTAAGCACCTCTCCATCTTCCTTCTGGTTCCCAGAGGAATGACAGCAATATGGATGATGTTTCTCTTCTCTCTTGACAATTAACATACATCCCATACATCCACCTAGTGAATCTTCTTTTCCCTGGCCTTTTTAAGTAAATACATGTAAATACTGTTCTTCTTCAATGTTCAGCTTCTTTAACAATGTATTCTATTCCCCACCCCCATTTCCCATCTCACCCCCATTACACCCGTCATCTTCAATTTTTCAGATTTTTTTTCCTGCCACTCTCAGCTATTTCTCTCCTGGATTTGATTTTTTTTTCCACAGCTCTGCCTTCCAGAGCAGTGGTTTTCAAATTTTAATATGCACCAGAATCACCTAGAAGGTGGATTAAAACATAGACTGCTGGGCCTCACCCTCAGAGTTTCTGATTGGTGGTCTAGGTCTGGCCTGAGAATTTGCAAGTTTCCAAATAATCTCTTTTCTGAAGATGGACTCGTAGATTTCTTTTAAATATTTCTTTTTCAGAGCTTCACAGCACGTATATTATTGAATTTCAAAAGCAACTTGAAAGTGGTTTATGGTCAGGAATGAAGAACATGAAGTCCAACTGCCTAGGTTCAAATTCTACCACCACCACTTACTAGTTCTGTGGTCTTGGGCAAGTTACTTAACTGCTCTATGCAGTTTTCTGAACTATCAAATGCAGATAATAAATATAGGGCTGCTGTGAAAATTAGATAGCAATGTAAAATACCTAGAAAAGTAACTGGCACCTACTTCAACAACTGTTAGCTACTAGCATTACATTTTGAAAAGTTAAGTACTCAAATTTATATTTGAACAGATAGATATTGGGCTACCTCCCCCCTTAATCCATTCTGGGGTTAGCACTACTGAGTCAGTCTCTTTTAGAAGACAAAGTTTTGCTTTGTTTGCACATAAGCAATTCTCTGTAACTAAGCACTAAAGAACAATTTTCTAGAGAGGGTTGTAAACATGCAAATTACTTTAAGCTCTCTCGTTATAACCCATTTCAATTTCAACTCTTCTCATTACAGAGAAAGCCTCTATCAGAATTTTACTACCTGCTACCCAGCCTTTTAATAAGGAAGATGTGCTCAGGGTTCAGGGAGTAAAAATAAATCAGCTAAAGGTAGGAGGGGAGGCAGAGACATAGGAGGGAGCAGAAAAACCAGTCACTGAATCTTAGGTCAGTTATCCCAATGGTCCCTTAATGAAGTTTTCACAATTCCTAGGTGAAATGAAGAAAATAAGGGCACCTACCAGTTTCTTTTTCCACCTAAATGTATGAAATTTAAAGGACTTTTTATTAGGATATTATGTTCTTCCTACTCTTGGAGAATCTTTTAAAAATCAATTTTCTTGTATAAAAAAAATTGAAGTTTGTAGTTCATTTTGTTTAGTGTTCTTACTTGGCAAATAAGACTGGCTATCCTGATTTGTGCCTCCTCCCCACACTTTCACTTAAATTTTACTGGTCCATGAAATCCCAAAATCTGGGGAACACTGGCCAAATTCCACATTGCTACCACTGCCACCTACCCACCCCCATCTCAAAGTAAAGTCCCCCTCTCTCCAATGTTAGGAAAGAATCTTGTTATGAAGAAGTGCCTGTCATCTTTAATTAGGTCTGATTTTAGACATTCCTTCCTCATACTGAGCCAAGTCTGCCCTCCTCTAGTTTTCACCCATTTTTTTGGAGGTAATATTGAACAATTTTATTATTTTTCCCTGGAGGAATCCTTCAAATATTTAAAGAGAGCTATCATGTTCTCATACATCTTATCATTCTCAGGGTAAATATTCATGATCATTTTCATTATTCTCTATATTATACTTCAGTTACTACAGCTGAAAACTGCAGTTGCTTTTAAGGGGCCACATCACACTACTGAATCACTAAAATGTCAGCTAAGACTTCCAAGTCTTTTACATAAAGCTGTATACATGCATGCATGTTATGTCATAGCTGTTCTACAGTTATGCAATGCTTTTTGAACCTTCATTTATTCCATCTGTATCTTAACCTCAGACATACAAATAATGACTAGGATGAGTCTTATCTTCTAGTTGCCCCATGTTATTTTCTCTCTTAACTAGGTAAGGTCCCTGGAGGAGACACTATGTCTCACAGTACTTTTTATAACACCTAGAATAGCTGGCACAGAATTGGGTACACATCCATTAAATACTCGGTTGGTTGCAGTGTGATGTCCTTTATCTACGTATTCTACTGTATACAGGAGAAATCAGAACGTTAACAGTTGGACCTGATCAATGCTACACACTCTGTATGTGGCACTTTGCTGATTCTCAGAGATTGTCTACCTACCAAGTCCCTTGCTTTTGTTGCAGAGAATTACTTGTGTAAAATACCCCAAGCACTCTAAAAATATTGTGACTTGTGGGGGCTATTCCCAGATATGGGTAAAAGAAGAGAAGTCATATCTGAGTTAAAATAGAAATACAGCAACTTGAATATTTTCATATATAAGGAGGGCAATGAAAAATGTAGATGTGTATTCTGAAGTCTGCCTAAGGAAAATCTAATAGCCTAAAAAATGAGAAGAATGTCCTAGAATACAAGTTACATACCCTACACCACTCCAAAGAGCTGGCCAGAAAAATCTGGGTGCCTTTCTTGCCTTCTCCTTTAAAAAAGAGCAGGCATTAGAGATTCTCAGGTTAATGAGATAATAATGGAGAGTCAAGCAAATTTTATTGAAGGCATACTAAAAGCCTAAACCTGCAATGTGCTATGGGTATAAACATGTTAAAAAAACACATATATTCTAACACCATGACAACATTTATTTATCATTCAACCTATCTTTCCTGGATAATCAAGCAGATTGCGATGGGGATAAAGTTGTATGAAATAACAGTACTTGCCTTTTGAGAGCTTATAATCTGGTGGAAGAAATCAAAGTAGTTCATTAGAGAAAAATGAAGCACTAAACTATATAGTACAAACTGCAAGAGCAGAAGCATGGAAAAGGAGACAATCAGCATGGGTTTGAATAATTTGAAAAGGCTTGTGGAGGTGACAGAACTGAAAATGGGCCTTGACAGAGAGCAGGTAGAACTGCATAGGTGTAGGTTAAGATGGGGGGGATAACAGGATGAAGACACAAATGTGGGGAAAAGCACAACACGTGGAGGCAGGCATCAGTATAGTTTGTTCTGAGAAGGAAGAGTGCAACCAAACTGGGGGAGAGAAGTCCTTTATCTGAGTGAAACATCAGACAAGTAGTATGATAAGGAACAGATGGGATTGAAAGGCTTGGCACCAAAGTGTGTATGGTGAGGTGGGAGGGATACTTTAAGTTTTGAACAGGAAGTCACTTGAAGAAATCCACATTTTAGTTAGCCCACTAGGGCTGCAACAAGCAGGGGATTACAAACAGGAGAGGCAGGGAGACTATCTTAAGATAGTGTGAAGTAAAGCAGACAAAACGTTTGTTGGCAATGAGATTAGAAATAAACTTCTAAAATGGAGACGCAAAGGAATTGATGATGTAGGGAATGAAGGCAAGGTAAGAGTTCATGATGACTCTAAGAATCTCTAGCCTGGAAAGACCAGGGAAACCCTGACAGAAAACTACAAATGCCCCTGCTGTTAGCTTGTCTGGG
This sequence comes from Smutsia gigantea, assembly GCA_032199065.1. Taxonomy (NCBI): domain Eukaryota; kingdom Metazoa; phylum Chordata; class Mammalia; order Pholidota; family Manidae; genus Smutsia; species Smutsia gigantea. Next base: position 39,412 of record JAVSCE010003017.1, read on the forward strand.
AAGCTAATTCACGCTGATAATGGCTATCGCCCCAATTAGTTAACCGAACTGCACATTTTAATAGATGCCTTCAATGACTTGACCTCAATAACTGAAGGGAAGCATTTTTCAACAGCATCCTCATGCTAATACAATGGAGATGTTTGCTTACTCCGCTTACAATCACAGCCGCCGTTGCAAACTTCACCCTTAGAAAAATTAGGATTATTCCGGGAAAGATACCCATTCACCCTCTGGGTAGCAGGATCTTGCCAGTTCCTCAGCTGTCAGAGCGAGTTCGTGGAGAGAAGGGAGGCGCCTGCAGGAGGCGGCCTCCCAGGGGGATCGAGGAAGCAGGGTACAGTCGAAGAAGGAAGACCACCGATGCCAGAAGAATGAAAGACAGGGAAGGGACTCAGCTGAGGGGAGAGAGAGACCAAAGGACCGTTAAGCCCCTCCCAGGCCGGGAACCAGGCCAGCCCGGCCCCGCGCGGGCGAGGCCCAACCCCACTCCCCAGCCTGGAAGTCCAGGAATTCCCCCTCACCTGCTCAGGATCATCTGACGACTGGGAAACCGAGGTTCCCACAATCGGAAACGCTACCGCAATACCAACCCGGAAGCATTGAGACCAGCGGAAGTAACCAAGTCGTCGCCTTGGCAACAGTGGCGCAGGCATTCTAACTCCACCTCCTCCAAGCCAAAAAAGACAGGCGCGAAATAAGACGCGGACACGGTTAGGGGTCTTCACGGCGAATTCGGGCAGGCTGCGGGCTCAAAAGCCCAGAGGGGACAACCTGCCTCTCAGGAAATGTAGAGAGAGGGAGCTAAGGCACGAAAATTTGGCAGCTTCTGCAGTTAGTGCTCGCCAATGAGGAGAGAAATATCTCATCGCGGCGTTACCACGCACCTCATGCGCGCTAGGACTGGGAAAGGAGGGGCGGGGCAAGAGGAGCAAGCCAGCAGAGCCTTGGGAACGCGGGGGCGGAACTAGCGCCTGCGCGAAGGGTACCAAAAAAAAGGAGGGAAAGTGAGGGGGCGGGGCAAAGGGATTAAAACAAAGGTGGGAATATGGGCACGGGGGGAGGGGGCTGGTGAGCGGCACAGAGTGAGATGCCTGAGCTCGGGAAGAAAATAAAGATCAAGTATGCAAATAAACTTCAACACCTACTGGGAGCTAAGCTTTAGGGACTGAAAGACACAGGCACTGTACTCAAAGCACACAGGTGAGAAAGGGCAAGTTGGAAAGAGATGAAGGGACCGTAAAAAGTTAGAGGTAAAGAATCTTAAGAGTAGAAATGCTAATGGAGGATTTCGAGTTTAATCCATATTTCACAGTCAGCCAGAAAAAGATGACGGAGCGTTCCAGCCGGCTTTGGGCTCTAGACCCTCAGGACAAAAGGAATTGTGGCAAAGCACCCTGGCTGATTCCGTTAAACAACCGGAAACATACTATGTCATTTAACCCTTTCTCGTAAAGGTTCCGTAATCTTGCGGGAATACACAATAATACGGTTTATTTGTTTTAGTGTAAATTAAAGTAAGTAAATGCAGAGTACATGGATCTAGACATTACTTGTTGGATGAATAAATGTTTGGAATACCTTTCTTCCGAAAGGCTCTTTCTCATTTTCATTCACATCTTGGTTTTTTCCCCCCGTTTAAAATTTTCTGCAGGCAGCACGCATACTACAATTAGCTGACTTACAGAATGCTTACCAAGGGTGATGCTAAGAGCTTCATGTACAGACAACTACCGTATGAGACAAGTATTATTATTTCCCCCTTTCGATAGTTGAGGGAACTGAGGTCTTAAGAGTAACTTTTTCAGTGGGAGGTCAAATTCGGGTCTGATGGAAGGACTCAGGCTCTTTAACCATTGTGCTATATTGCTGTCAACTTTAATAATGTCCTTGTTACCTTCAGAAACTTTCTTACTAAAAATAGAGGCAACACAAGAAACATGTGCATGCATTCCAAAATGTGAATTCCCTTCAATTTACTTCTCAGCAAAGCACTCCCTTTCAGCCAAAGGGGGTTGTGGCCTAGAGTCCTGCCTATTTGGAAGGACATACTCTCCCCAGTGACACGAATTGTATGTCCTGCTGTGGCTTGCACCTGTCCCTCACATCCAGGTCGCTGACCCTTGTAGAACAATGGCCCTCTCTGTGAGCAAATCACTGCCTCATCTTCTCTACAAAACTGCACTTTTGCCTCCACAGCCACTGCCATCACCAGCTAATTTCACCAGCCACCTACGTAAACTTTGTTAAAAGAAGCTTTGTTGTCAAACAACTTATTTTTAAAGTTCTACAATAGATAAATTTTAAAATAGTATTTGTAGAAACATTATAAACACATACCATAATTTTACTTACCACATTTGCAGTTTGATTGTTTGGTTTCAACATTTTTTCTAAAACAACAACAAAAAATCTAATCTTCTTTATCAACATTGGCCATTCTCCTTTTTAATTACCTTCTATTTGTAGTCTCTACCACATAAACCAGTATTTGATTATACTCTGTCTTGTGTTATACTTGAGTTCTGATCTCTTCAAGAGGTATTTGAGAGGATAGAATCCTGGAATCTTCAAGTTGAAAGGAGATTGAGAGGTCCCTTCTATAATATTCATCAGAAACAGTTGCCCAACCTTTGCTAGAATACTTCCAGTGTAAGTATACATCACAAGGCAACCCATTACACTATTATTATATAACTCTGTTGGAAAGTTCCCATCTATGTTGAACTAAAATGTGCCTTTCTCTTTTCGACTTTCTCAAGACAAACACCTGGTCTTAAAGGATGAAAAGAACAGATTCAAAAAGACATATGCACCCCTATGTTTATCACAGCACTGTTTACAACAGTCAAGAAATGGAAGCAATCTTAAGTGTCCATCAGTAGATGAATGGATAAAGAAAATGTGGTACATGTACACAATGGAATATTATTCAGCCATAAGAAGAAAAAAAATCCTACCATTTGCAACAACATGGATGGAGCTAGAGGATGTTATGCTCAGTGAAATAAGCCAGACAGAGAAAGACAAGTACCAAATGATTTCCCTCGTTTGTGGAGTATAAAAACAAAGTGAAACAGAAGGAACGAAACAACAGCAGACTCACAGACTCCAAGAAGGGACTAGCAGTTACCAAAGGGAAGGGGGTGAAAAGGGTGGGTGGGGAGGGAGGGAGAAGGGGATTAAGGGCATTAAGATTAGTACATATAATGTAGGGGGGTCATGGGGAAGGCAGTATAGCACAGAAAAGACAAGTAGTGACTCTATAACATCTTACTACACTAATGGACACTGACTGCATTGGGGTGTGGGGGGGGATTTGATAATATGGGTGAATGTTGAAACCACAATGTTGCTCATCCTTTATAAGAGTGAAACCTTTATAAGATTGTATATCAATGATACCTTAATTTCAAAAAAGAATGAAAAGAGCATTGTATTTGGAGCCAGAATACCTTGTTTTTTAATTAATTGAGGTGAAGTTCACATCACTAACACAATATTATGTCAATTATCTCTCAAAACTGTGGGGAACCAAAAGCAACAAATAAAAAGAAAATAAAATTGAAAACATTTTTATTTTCATTAAATGACATAATTAAGAGTCAAAAGGCAAACGCCAAGCTGGGAGAAGAGATTTTTAATCCATGTATCCTACAAAATCTCATATCCAGTATAACTAAAGAACACCTAAAACTTAGCAATGAGAAGACAGGCAACTCAGTTTTTTTAATGAGAAAAACACCTGAAAGGCACTTCATAAAAGAGTATGTCTATATGACCAATAAGCATATGAAAAAATGCTCAACATTATTAGCCTTCTAGAAAATTTAAATTAAAATCACAATATACATCCACCAGTGTAACCAAAGTTAAAAGGACTAACAATACAAGAGTTTTGGTGGAAAGCATCTCAAATTCTCATACAGTGCTGGTGGAAGGATGTATTAGTTTTCTACTGGTGCATAAAAAACATTGCCATAAATTTACCTGCTTGAAACACCACACATTTACTGTTTCCCCGTTTCTGCAGATCAGAAGTCCAGGCATGACTTAACTGGGTCCTTCCTGGTCTCTGAGTTCCAGAAGGCTGCAATAAAGGTATTGACCAGACTTTGTTTTTATCTAGAGACTTGACTGGGGAAAAATTTTGCTTTCAAACTCACTTAGGTTGTTGCAGAATTAACTTCCTTGCAGCTATAACACTGAGGGCTTCAGTTTCTTGCTGGCTGTTGGCCAGAAGCCACTCTCAGTTCCCAGGGCTGTCCCCAGTTTCCTGCAACATGGCCCTCTCCATAAGCAGTTCACAATATGGCCACTTGCTTCTTCCAGGCCTGCAGGAGAGCAAGAGCATAAGATGTGGTTTTATCAACACAGAATATAGTGGAAATATTTTCTGTGATGAAGACCATACCTATTTTTCAAAATTACAATAGCTTTTTTCTAATTATAAAAAATTAGTCATTCAATACGATTAGCAGATGTAATGTTCGGGGGGCACGGGGAGGGCTGTACAACCCAGAGAGGACAAGTAGTACTCTATGGCACCTCACTACGCTGATGGACAGTGACTGCAATGGGGTTGGGTGGGGGGGAACCTGATGAAGGGGGTAGTGTAATCACCATAATATTACTCATTTAATTGTAGATTAATGATATCAAAATAAACTTTAAAAAATTAGTCATTATAAAACATTTAAACTATACCCAAAAGCAGAAAAAAGATAAAAATTACCCAAAATCCAAACATCCAAACACTACTTACTACTCTTAACAGTGTTGAGAGCCTCCTTGTAGTCCTCTCTCAATGCATACACACGTTTATACTGCCATTCTTGTGATGTGCGTGTTCCTGTCACATGCTCTGCAGGGTGGCCTTATGTGCTGAAGTCAGCATCCCCTGCTACTTCTAACTTATTGTCCTCCTGCATTTCCCCAGTTTTAAAAGATATGCATCTTTATGGAGGAAAATACAAAACATACACAAGAAGATAAAAATACAAAAGAAGTAAAACTAAAATATAAACGTCATACTCACTACCCAGATACCACTGTTAACATTTGTGCGTTTCCTTCCACTCTTTCCATCTTTTACATAGTCTTATAATTATATATATGCCCCGTAAACCTTGCCCTACCTCCTGCCTCCTTGCAGACCACACTCCCTCCCTCACTCTCCCTAGCTGATCCAAGAGAGTCAACCTCTCCCTCCACTTATCCTATTAGATCCATCCTCTTCTCAGGACACCAAAACAAGAAAATCCTCTTCTAACCCCTTGTCACCCTGTAGATCTGCCCAATTACCTTCCATTCAGAGCCCTTTAAAAAACTTTAACAACGTTTTACTTAACCCAATATACACCAAGTAATATCATTTCAGAATTTAATCAGTATAAAAAGTATTGAGATATTTTACAGCTTGTTTTTATACTGAGCTTTTGTATATTTTACACCCATAGCCCAAATCAATTCAAACTAGTCACATTTCAAGAGCTCAGTAGCCACATATGACAAGTTGGCCACCATACTGGACAGCACAGATATAATTTATTGCTCCATTTAATGGATTATCACATACGTTCTCCAGCATCCCCCACAAAGAATTATCTAGTTCCTGGCTACTCAAATGTGGTCATTTGGTAGCATCAGCATCATTTGGGCTTGTTAGAAATGCAGAATCTCAGGCCCCACACAAGACCTATTTAAATTAGAATCTGCATTTTAACACTATCTCCAAGTGATTCATTTGCATATGAAACTTAAGTCTGTTCTGCCCCCTTTTAAAAAGTAGCAGAGAACTCCCTATCCCATCCCTAAGGAAGCCCATTCCATCTTCATATGCTTCTATTAGAAAAACATTTTTCCTTACTTTTTTGAGGATTGCCTATAAGCCTGGCATTGTGCTAAGCACTTCCACACGAATTATATCAGTCAAGCCCTGCACTCTATGAGACAGAGTCTAAATTTGACTCCTTTTGTTGTTGTTTATTGTGGTAAAATATACATAACATAAAAATTTACCATTTTAACTATTTTTAAGTGTACAACTCAGGGGCATTAAGTACACTCATGATGTTGTGCAACCATCATCACTGTCCATTTCCAGAACTTTGATCATCCCAAAGAGAAACCCATTAAACAATCACTTGCCCTTCTCTCCCTCCAGCCCCTGATAACCATTGTTTTTTCTGTCTCTGTGAATTTGACTATTCTAGGTAGCTCATCTAAGTGAAATCATACAATATATGTCCTTTTGTGTCTAGTCTATTTCACTTAGCATAATGTTTCAACATTCATCCATGCTGTACCCTGTATCAGAATTTCTTTCCTTTTAGCATTAATTCCATTGTATGGATATACCACATTTTGTTTCTCTGTTCATATGTTGATGGACGTTAGGGTTATTTCACCTTCTGGCTATTGTGAAAAACGCTACTGTGAACATTGGTGTGCAAGAATCTGTTTGAGTTCTTGCTTTTAATTCTTTTGGGTTTATACCTAGGAGTGGGGCTGCTGGATCATATGGTAATTCTATATTCAACTTTCTTAAGGAACCACAAAACTTTTCCAAAGAGACCACACCATTTTATGATAGCCTTTTAAAAAAATAACAGTTATTGTGGCTATTTTTCTGATCAGAAAAATTTTAAAACATGCTCTTTTAAGAGAAATGCATTAAAAAAAAACTGTAAGCCCATTGTCCAATAAAACTCTTCACATGTTGATACATTTTCTTCCAGGTCTTCTTTTTATGATCATTGTTTCTTAAAATAAAGGTTTTGTTTGTTACCATGGAATTCTAAACATTCTTTTGAAGGAATAATATTTTAGAAATATACTTGCCTTAAAAATATACCATTTTTCAAGTAATATGCAGTCATCAGAGAGTATGCTTATGACAATTGTGAAATAATAATAATAAATAAATTTTACTTTTTACTGGCTGCCTACTGTAGTCCAGAACCTTTATACATGCTAACTCTAATCCTTACAGCAACCCTGTGTAGGGTTTACCATTGAATGGGTCAGGTTTTGCCAGCTGTGGGGTAATGCATAAGTGCCCCCAACCTTCCTGTTCCTAAGCTTCCTCACCTGTGAAAACAAAGGTCCTACCAGCACCTACCTTAGGAGTTACTGAGCGTTCAAATGAGATGATGCTCATAAGGTGCTTGGAACAAAGCCTGGCTCTTCATAAGCGCTCCAGAAATGTCTATATTCACCAAATAAGTTGTGGATGCCCCGAATATTTAAACATGGAAAACTAAAATCAAACCATGACAGTACTAGAAGAAAATTCAGGTGAAACCTTTTATAATCCTGGCTGGGGAAGACCTTCTAAGCATACTATCAAAGTCAGAAAAAATTAAAGAAAGGATTAATAGAGCTGACCACACAAGAAAAATTACTTCTGAATGGAAGAAAACACCACAAAGTTAGAAGATAAGAAATAATTTGGATTAAAAAAATTATGACAAAAATGACAGGCAAAAGACTATTATTTTAATACATGAGTTTAACGAATAAAAAAATACATACACCCAAAAGATATTTTCTTAGAAAAAACAGACAAAGGACATAAACAGTAGAGCAAGACAGTCTGATGTGTCCAATTTATCTACGGGGACATTTTGATAGGCCCTACTGATACAGCTCCCCATTATAATGTGGTCTCCCCGGGCCTCCCTCTCTCCCTAAACTCCAGTACAAAGGACATTCATTTTGTACTTTAATCCTGTCTGCATGGTTTCCATTTTCTTTTACAAAAGAGTTACTTCTAACCAGAAGAGAAGAAGGAAAAAAAAAAAACCCTTTTAGACGGGTTAGTCTGTGCAGGGAAAACAAAACTATCTTTACAAAATAAACTTTATGATATTAAATATAATATTTGCAAACTCAAATCCTGAGAGAAAAGTTAAGAATTTAGTTGACAATTTCCTCTATTTTGAAGCTTAGAATAAGGAATTGTATTGTGTTCCAAATATCTCTTTCTCCCCCTCCACTCAGTGTCTGTACCTGTATCAGATTCATTCATTCATTCATTCATTCATTCATCACTGGATAGGTACTTACTGAACACCTATTGCGTGCCAGGCATTGTGCTAGGCATGGGGACCTAGCAGTGAACTGAAACAGGCCCTGCCCCCATGGAGTAGACAGAATAGATGAGGGAGGGGCAGGCAAAAAGGAGGGAAATATCAGGTTAAGGACCTATTACTAGGTGTGAGTTAAAATGAAGCAGGGAAAGGACAGAGTGGCAGGGGCTGCTGTTTTAGATAAAAGGGTCAGGAAGGCCCCTCTAAAGGGGTGATATTTGAGGAGAGGTGGGAAGAAGGTGTGGGAGTGAGCTATGAGGATTTCTGAGAACATTCCAGGCAGAAAGAACAGCAACAGCAAAGGCCCCGAAGCAGGAGGGAGCCTTGTGTCCTTGAGGAATATCAAGGGGTATGAAAGTGGAGAGCAGTAGGAGATCAGGGCAGAGATGTAACAGGGGTGGGGAGAAATCAGGTAGCGCTGTATCATGGATTTTATTCTGAGTCTGGGAAGACTGACATAATCAGAGAAAGCAAGCCCACAAAAAGCAGAGGTATCTAATTCTTCATGTTTTTAAATGAAAAAGAGTAATTTCCATTAAAACAAATGACTATATGTGATTATAGACCAAATGGTGCCCACCCTTAACCCTCCTTCACTCCCCCATCACTGAGATATATACCTCAAATTGGCAGGGGCTAGCAATACGGAAATCTCATGTTTGGAGGTTTGAGGAAAGAGTCAACACAGCAGGTTTGGTGGCTTACTTCTTGCATGTCTCCAAAACAACCATGATTGACCCTTAGACAACCCAGGAGATTGTATCTGTCAGTGTTCTTTATATCACCAATGGATTCATGATTTTACTGTGAACACCTGGAGTGAAATAGGCCATACCATACCATTTTCTTAGGGTTGCTTTACTTGAACACCCAGATTGATGATGTGAGCCCAGTTCCATTGTTGGGGTCCTAAGTTTCCTGGTCAAGTCCAGTTGTTAACAAGATGTGCATACTGAGCAGCCCTCCCATCTGTGCCTCAGACCCTGAAACTTAACACAGACTTCACTGGTCATAGATACTCAACATGTGTCCCTGAAGTTCACTGCCCCAAGAAATCAAAACGGAAATTATGAAGTATCTTGAACTAAATGAAAAATGAAAACACAATATAATGAAAGTTGTGGAATGCAGCTCAAGCAGTACTAAGAAGGGAATTTATAGCACTAAATCCCTGTATAAGAAAGGCCTCAAATCAATGACCACAGCTTTGATCTTAGGGAATTATAAAAATAAAAACAAATTAAACTCAAAGTAGGCAGAAGAAAGGAAATAATAAAGGTAAGGGCAAAAATCAGTGAAGTAAAAAACAAGAAAAAAATAGAAAAAATCGATGAAACAAAAAGCTGGTTCCTTGAGAATATCAATAAAATTTATAAATCTTTATCCAGACTGATCAGAAAAAAAGAGAGATGACTCAAATGACCAGTATCAGAAATGAGAAGGGGAATATCACCACAGATTGTTCAGACAGCAACATGATTCAGGGAGTGTTATGAACAACAAACAATAAAGAAAACTTAGGTAAATTGGACTTCACCAAAATTGAAAAATATTTGTGCCTTAAAGGACACTACCAAGAAAGCGGGGAAAAAAACACAGAACAGGAGAAAATATTTGCAAATCATATTATCTGATAATAATTTAGAATATATAAAGAACTCTTACAGTTCAATAAAAAGAAAAACAACCGAGTTAAAAAGTATTACCAGAGACAAAGGACATCATGTGATTATAAAAGGGCATAAATTTTGCAAGAGGACATATTCTAAACATTATACATCTAATAAAAGAGATTCAAAATACATGAAACAAGAACTGATAGAATTGAAATAAAAAATAAACAAATATGCACTTAGAGATTTCAACACATCTCTCAATAATTGACAGTAAATGTAGACAATATCAGTAAAGATATGAAAGACTTAACACTATAAACTTGACTTAATTGACATTTATGAAACACTCCAACAACAGAATATACATTCTTTACACATGGCCAGGGAACATTTACCAAAATAGACCATATTCTGGGCCATAAAACAATTCACAACACATTTAAAAGTATTACAACTGTACAAAGTATGTTTTCTGAGCACAATGAAATTAATTTTACTAGATTAGATCAATACAAGAAAGATTCCTGAAAAATTCCCACATATTTGGAACCTGAACAACACACTTCTAAATGACGTATGGGTCAAGAAAGAAATTAAAACGGAAATTATAAAGCATTTTGAACTGAATGAAAATATAGCAAAATTCGTGGGATGCAGCTAAAGCCATGGCTAGAAGAAAACTTACGGCACTAAATGCCTATATTAGGGAACATTAAGGATTGTGAAACAATGACCTCAACTTCCACCTTAAGAAACTAGAAGGTGAAGAGCAAACTAAATCTAAACTAAACAAACTTAAACCCAAAGGTAAATATGACAGAAATCAAACACATGGAAAACAGAAAAAAAAAAAACAAAGAGGAGCTGGTTCTTTGAGTGTCAGTAAAATAGATAAACCTCTAGCCAGATGACCAGGAAAAAAAGGACACAATTAACCAATATTAGGATTGAGAGAAGGATACTATAAATATTTGGGTATGTAGGCTTTAAAATGGTCCCCATTGATGCCTGCCTCCTGGTATTCATACCCTTATGTATTGATCTCCCCTTGAGCATAGACTGACCTAATGACTGGCTTCTAACCAACAAAATATGACAAAGGAGTGGGATGTCACTTCCATGACTACGCTATGACTACCATCTAGCTACACTCTCTCTATGGCTTGCATTGAAGCAAGCCACCATGTTGGAGAGGCAACATGGCAAGGAACTGAGGGCAACCTCTTGCCAATAGCCAACAGGAAACTGCAGCCCACAGTCCAAAAACTCACAATGAAGTGAATCCTGCCAACTACCATATGAACTTAGAAGTGGATCCTTCCCCAGTTAAGTCTTCAGAAGAGACCCTGGTACTGGCTGACACCTTGATTACAGCATTGTCAGAGTCCCTGAACAGGGGACACAGCTAAGCTATACCCGTATTCCTGATCTACAGAATCTGTGAGATAATGAATGTATGTTTTTTAAAGCTGCTAAAATTGTGGTACTTTGCAATGCAGAAATAGATAACTAGTACAAATGTTAAAATAGGGGAATATTATCAACAATTTTATGCTAAGAAAGTTGACAACTTTGACAAAAAGGACAAATGGAAAAATTTAATAAAATACACAAACTGTCAAAGCTCATTTAAGAAGAAATCAATAATCTGAATAGCCCTATAACTATTACAAAAATTAATTTGTAGTTAAAAAAAAACGTCCCCACAAAGAAAACTTTGGGCACAGATGACTTCATGGTGAATTACCCCAAGCATTAAGTAAGAAATAATTACAGTTCTATACAAATTCTTCTAGAATATAAAAGATAATAAAATACTTCCCAAATCATTCCATGAAATCAGCATTACCCTGATACCAAAATTAAACGCATTATAAGAAAGAAAACAAAGACCAATACTCCTCAAAAATTCAGATGCAAAAATTCTTATCAAAATTTTAGCAAATTGAATCTAACATTACATAAAAAAGAAAGATCATCATGACTATGAAGTTCATCTGAGGAATGCAAAAGTTTAACAATCAATCACTGTAATTCACCATATTGACAAAAGAATAAAGAAAAAAACACTTCTATTCATGGTTTCCAAAGTGTATTTCATAGAATAATACTAATGTGCAAATAAAGAGCTCCATGGCCAAATACATGATCTTGCTCAAAACTTTTGCTTTACATGTGAGGAATCTGATGCCCAGAGAGGTAACTCACTTGGCCAAGTCTGCTTATCTAATGGGGAGCATCATGGCTCTGCTACTTGTATTACGTGACAAATTATCATTTCCACTTGGTATGGGATATGCCTTGAAGGTTTCATAAGCAAATATTGCTTCTATTTCTGTGCTTCCACTACTCCATGGGCTGTCCCTATTATAGCACATATCATCATATAGTACAATAATCTGTCTTCTCTGGGAGACTGAGCACTCCTTCTGCCAAGGGAATGTAGACTGTAGTAATGTAGATTTCACTCCAATACTTCCAGTAACTAGAATATAGAGGAATCTCAATAAATGTTTCATGAATGAAAGGAGTGGTGGTATGGGTCTGAGTGAACAGGACAAGAACAAGAGTACAGACATCCTAGGGAAGAAAGATACTGAGGAAAAGGATCTAAGGGAGGGAGACAAGATTGGTGGGAAATTAAGAACAGTATTCACACAGCAAAGAATTAGTAAAGCAGACCCAATGAGATACAGTGGTATTACCAATGCAGAGAAGATATTTGGGTCAGAACAGCTGGTACATTATTGCATAACCTGTAAATAATTAACTATACTAAACACCAATAAAATGCTCTGCTCCGTGCAAAAAAAAGAGCATATTATGACCTAATAACCACATTAAAATACTTATTTCAGTTGGATAGCACTGGATATATATCACAAATAAGTGTTGGTTCGATATACTGAGGGAAATAACTTCAAGCCAGTTATTCTCAAAATAAAAATATTAGAATGTATAAAGGCAAAAGTACATCACAAAAGGAACGAATATTCATTGATCAGGACAAGTTCATGATATACATAAGCTTCTTTAAATCTCATAACCACCCCGAGGTTGATATCTCCTAGATCCTTTATAAAAGATTTGAGGAACTGCAGCATCCTCTCCTCTAAGAATCTGAATTCTGTCCTATTCAGAATCTGGGTTGCCCTAGAGTATTTTTCTCAATAATTTCCAAAACCAAAGTTTTTTTTAACGTAATGAACTTTTCCAATGACCCCAATTTTATAAACAGGGTTCAGTTTTTCTGACTTACGGAATCTCCTGTTGAGCATTTTAAAACAATAATAGGTCCTTTATTTTGCTCAGGACAAACTCTAGGAATTCAAAACAGCTGCCTCTCCAAGGAGCATCCAAATTTGTTGTTCCTAACATGATTTTGTATCAAAATCAATTTGCAACTTTTCATGGGAAGAGAAGTAAAAAGAGGAAGGAACGCTTATAGAGTGCTTAATAAATTCCAGATATTGTGCTAAACACATTCCTCTATGTAATTCTCACACCCTCCTTATGAGTTAAAATGGACCTTGCTTCCTCAGGAATGTTTATAAAAAATATGAATTTTACAAGTTAGAAAAGCAAAGTACATAAATGAGATAAATGTTTAATAATGGAGATTTAGCTATAAATATATAGAAAGTAATCTTAAGGACAGCACAACTGTAGGACTATTAATCTGAGTTAACTTTAAATCTAATTTTCTATTCATTTGTTTCATTTATTTCACTAACATTCTAAATAGTATTCCAGAAATATAAGGCCAATACACTATTTCCTAACACTACTTGGACACATCGGTTATGTTCTGTTCTGGAAAACCAATCTACTCACACGAGAGATTTTAAGATTATTAAATTTCAATGGCAAATATTTGCCTATGATGTTCACTTTGAAACGAAGTGAATCTCATATTTATACACATGCAATCAAAATCGCGTGCAATGACACTACCATATACCGTAAAGATTCGTTATAACACAATTCTATAGAGCAGGTGTTGTTCCTGCCTCCTACCCAGCAGTTCACAACGAAATTCAACCCATTAAAAGTAAGGGTCAAGGCCCTTTGGTTTCAGCTGATATATCAAGTCATTAAATAATTTCCAATGTCAAAAAAAAAAATCCAAAGCACTCTTAAAATAAAAGTGCCCAGCTCAAACGGCTGGAAATTCTAGCCCTGTACCGGCTTTCTTACAACTGACAACTTTCAGGTATCATAAACTATATTAATATGATTTGGGGAGGCAAACGGAAAGGAATGTTGAAGACAAATCAATGTT